>SJYO01016970.1:84014505-84206850 GCA_006410555.1 Capra ibex
GTGGGAACAGAACAAGGACTGAAATCCCCTTTACGAAAGTTAAAAAGTGGTAACTCCTATTACAAACGACACCCAAACAGTATATATCGAAAATAATACAACTCCATACAAGGAAGATAAGGACGAAAGACCTCTCAAAAATAGTATTTACCTACAACTTAAAACAGTTTCCGGAAGAGACGTAGATAACTCTATTAGTATACCAAAAATAAAAAGTTAAACAATTACACCACTTAATGTAACTAACTAAACGCCTATAACTTCTTAGGAACGTAGGGACCCTATTTCGGGTGAACCAGTACCACATACTAGAAAAATTACACAACAACCTAAGACTAACGATCTTAAAACAACTCCTAAAAACGTAGATACAAGTAGTCACTATAACCGGACATCAAAAGGAAAAAACACTGTAGAAACAGTCCAAAACCATAATCCCACTACCACCGGAGTATCTTACTCAAACCTTCAAATGGAAGGAGACGTTAAAAGACCTTCTCAAACTCCTCCTATCCACAATCGAGAAGAGCTTTAAAAACCATCTTAAGTCGACACTTCGGCAGACCTGGACCCGAAAACAAACGACCCAAAACTTCTCCGTCTCCTTGACTTCTAGTTTAACGGTTGTAAGCAACTTAGTACCTCTTTTGTTCCCCTAAGGTCTTTTTGTAGACGAAGACGACGAAGAAGTAACTGACACGACTTCAGAAACTAATACACCTAGTGTTGTTTGACACCTTTTAAGAATTACTTTACCCTCATGGTTAATGGAGTAAACAGAGGACTCTTTGGACATACGTCCAGTTCTTCGTGGTCCATCTTGGTCTGTACTCGTTACCTGACCAAGTTTTAGTCCTTACCTCATGTGGTTCCGACATATAACAGTTGGACGCATAAATTGAAAATACGTCTCATATAGTACGTTGTACGACGCGACCTACTTCGTGTTCGACCTTAGTTCTGACGGTCCTCTTTATAGTTCTTGGAGTCTATATTTCTACTAAACTGAGATTACCGTTTTTCACTTCTCCTTGATTTCTCGGAGAACTACTCTCACTTTTTCCTCTCACTTTTTCGACCAAACTTTGAGTTGTAATTTTTTGAATTCTGGTACCCTAGTCCAGAGTAGTGAAGTACCGTTTATCTTTCCCTTTTTTACCTTCGTCACTGTCTAAAATAAAAGAACCCGACGGTTTAGTGACACCTGCCCCTGACATCGACACTTCAATTTTCTACGAACGAGGAACCTTCCTTTCGATACTATTTGGATCTGCCACATAATTTTTCGTCTCTGGAACGAAACAGCTGTCACCAGTCAGATCAGTCTCAATACCAAAGAGGCGACCAGTACATATCTAAACACTCTCAACCTCGTGTTTCTTTCGACTCTCGACTTCTTAACTAGGAAAACTTAACACCACGACATCTCCGAGAACTCTTAGGGAACCCGACGCACCTCTAGTTTACTCAGTTAGGATTTCCTTTAGTTCGGACTTATAGGTAACCTTCCTGATTACGACTTCGAGATTATGAAACCGGGGACTACGTTTCTCGGTTGAGTAACCTTTTTTGGGACTACGACCCTTTCTAACTTCCGTTTTCCTCTGTCCCTACCGTCCCACACCCGTCGTCTCCTACTCTACCAATTTATTGCAGTGGTTGAACTACCTGTACGTAAACTCGTTTAAGATCCTCTCTCACCTCCTGTGTCCTTGGAGTACATCACGGTGGTACCCCAACGTTTCTCAACCTGTGTTGAATCCCTGACTTGTCGTTGTTTACAAACCTCCCGTTCATTCTATCAGAATCTGGCTTACTGTAAAATTACATACTTTTCCGTATATATTTGTTGATAGACTTTGTCATTTATACTTTATTTTACAAAATACAACCTACCGTTCATCACACGTAAAACACCCTCCCTTCGTCCTCAGGACTACCATTTTGAACTTATAACAGAGTACACACTCTAAATGGGACCCTTTGAAAAACGTTCTCGACCCGAAAGTCTTCACTAATCCTACTACTATCTAACGTTTCCCATCCCGTCATTTCTTTATAAACGAACTTGGTATAGGTAACGAGGTCATGGTAAAGGACTTTTCCGACAGAGAGGAGGTGACTTTAAGAAAACAAGTAAACAATTTTAATCAACCCGTATAAACAAACCCAGACAAAGACCCAAGAGGAAGACAAGGTAACTAGAAACACAAATAGAGAGGTGGTCATGGTGGGACAGTATAAATGACGTCGATACACCATTCGGAATTGTAGTCCTTCTTACTAAAGAGAGAAATAATAATAAAAAGTCTTCTAAAATCTTTTTCGAAAAAATAACAGATCCTTTAAACGACTCTATAATTATACTTAACATATAAAATACATATAGATCTACATATATATATTTATACTTATATAGTCAAATTCTTCTTAACTTTAGAACCAATACACCTGAGAAGGTCAGGTACTTGTGTCACACAAAGAAGTTCACTAATTCAGAAGAAACTATAGAAAGTAGTCAAAATATTAAAAGTAGTATACTTAGGATATACAAGAAATAATTTAATATACATTCATGAAATAATCCTCGTTATCATTGACTATGAAGCTTAAAAATTAAAGTCAAGACGAATTAAAAAAAAGGAACGGAAGAACGTTATCGATTTCGAAAGTTACGATACAATTTAGTTTCACCCTCCTCAGCTGTAGTCACGGAAGAAAAACCACAACATCCCCCTCCGTGAGTCAGAAAGTGGTATGTCACACTAGAATCGACCTTCAAAAAACCGTCCACGAGAAAGAGTCAAACACTTTCAAAGAGAGATAAGAACAATCTGAATAGCTATCTGGTATAGTAAAAAGAGAAAAACAGACGAACAAACCGTCTCACGTAAATAACTGAAAACTTATAGTTTAATCGGAAGTACGGACTTTATCTAGGATGAACCAACACCATGTAATGAATTTTATATAAAAAACCTAAAAACAAACGATTTTAAAACAACTCTTGAAAAAGTAGACTAAACAACAAACAACAAGCAGCGATTTCAGCACAGGCCGAGAAACACTGGGGTACCTGACGTCGTCCAGGGACAGGAAGTGACAGAGGACCTCAAACGTGTTTGAGTACAGGTAACTCAACCACTACGACAGGATCACTATATAACCCGACATATGGGACAAGCGGGAAAAAACAAGACAGAAACTGACTAAAAACATAGTTCCATTATGCACGAAGTATTTTAATCAACACTTCATCAGGAAGAAGTAGACCAAGACTTTCTCTGACACATTTTAATTACGACCACATAATAAAATTACGAAGTACGAAAATTTTTCGTCTTGGGGTCAAGAAGAGTCTACGTAAGTGTAATCTATTTTAAATGTAAAAGGAATAACCTCCTCATAGAATCTAAACTGATACTGAAAATGTCCCGACAAAATTGTTTAAAATCCAGGACACATAACGGAAAAAAGAAAAAAAATTTACCATCCCTTTTCACTTTAACAGTCATAGTTAGTAATACATATTCGTCATCCAACCTTTATCTTAATAATAGACTTTATTAAATGGTTTTTATTAAGATTATGAACTAAGACACTATCTGAATGACTAAACGTTGAACGGACTCATACTCAATACTTTGATGTCTTAATAGGTACCATTAAAACCTTAATAATCCCTCTGACTTACTTTACATCTTTCTTTCGTCCCGTTCCAAACCATTGAACAAGTTCCAGTGTCACACATTTGATTTAAGGTTCAAATCAAGTGTCAGAAGATTCGGTCATGAATTGACCCTTCTTTGTAATCCAGTGGTCACTCAGAAACGGTTTTCTTCGTTTCTTTTGTATGTGTACCATAGATATATGGGAGACGACTGGAGTATATGAAAAGTCGATGAGTAAGGACCCCGTATGTTTCACCATGAGTTTCCATTTAAACTCTTTTGTGTACCCCCTAAGACTACGTGTCGTATCCAATTCTTGGTAATATTATTGGGGGTGTGTAATACAGGTAAATAAAAAAAAACTTTTAGTATAATTGATAAACATTAATGAAACAATCTTATTTGGATACCATCTTTAAATGTCAAATTCTTTTAGAATTTAACACTTTACGATAATTTTTGATCTTTTATATCCATTGAAAATGGTAGGAAAAATCTTCACGTGGAAATTTCAGTGATCCACTCGTATTCTTGTATTGTTATGCACATTGAACAAAGTAAAGAGATTGATACAATAACATAAAACACCAGTCAATACTACCCTATTTCTGACTAATGACTTGTGTTGAACTTCTATACCCTCCCCCAACCGTTTTAACAGTCAAAAGGGGTATTCGTTAAAAGATAGACACTTATTATAGTTTACTATCAGATGTACATCTTTCAGTAAGACTTTAGAATTGCATAGTAATTTATAACTTTTCATAATTTTCTTTATCTTTCATGAGCAAATAGAAAAAAGATCTGGTCTCCACCGTTTCTTTGCTTTGACCACAAAGGAGGGGAGGAAGATATGATTAAGGTTCCGCGAAATGGAGTTGCAGAAAGAGTCATGTAACGAAGACCGTCGGTGAGAATTGACCTTAACTGTGGTTTCTACTTTGGACAACATAGACCGTAAAAACAAGATCCGTCACATGTAAAAACCGCCAGTCAAAACAAATGAAATTTACAACAAGACACGGAGTCACCTCAGACTAATTTTTATTAATTATAACCAAAATTACACTCAATATGTTTGCCATCAAGTATCTTCTGGGGGGATGGGGGTCGTTTTGTTTTGTTTACTCTTTTCAGGTCAATCGATTTTTAATCGTACAACAAAGTTCTCTATGGTGTCTCGGACATCCGGTTTAGGTCGGACACTTGAGTTCTCACTATAAATGTAAAAATTTACCACCCCCCTTTAAAAAAAATTTTCTTGTAAACCACTGCATTTTTAATATACTTTAAATCAGAAGTCACAGGTAATCATTTCAAAATAACTTTACATCGTCACGAGTAAGTAAACGACAGGTCACCTACGAAAACACGACGTCACCGTCTTGACTCATCAACATTTTCTTTGGTATTCCGGTTGTTTCGGATTCTACAAGTGAGAGACCGGGAAAGGTCTTTTTGAAACGGTCAAACAACACTCTATTATGCCTGAAGGGACCACCGTTATGTCCATCACGTACAAACGAAAACTCAATAAATCATTTCCTCCTTTGAATTAAACTACAAAAAAAGTTGACCAAAGGCTTTTCCTTATTAAATCTTTGTGACGCCAGAGTCTTGAAGAAATCTGAATCGGGTTCCTCTAAAAATACACCAAACAGATATTTATAGTAGTATAACCTTTAATCCCGTCTTTTAATTTCTTATAGATAAATTTTCACAGTTATTATTTAGGTAATATACAATTGTTTTCTTATCTAAAAAAAATTCTTATCTAAAAATACTTTTTATAAAAGATTTTTTAATCTCTTTAAAAAATGTTTAAAGAAATATTAACAAAATCATCTACTGTTGACTTAAGAACATAGACAAAAAGGTGAAGCAAACAACACTACGTTTTTGAACACCACAAAACTGTACCTCCTTTAGACATGATCTTTTTACCCCTCATAAAATTATCGAAAAATTCCATTAACACCTATAAAAAGAAACTATCATGTGGTATTAAGTTTTTCACCATTAAAGAAACTACCAAAACAAAAGAATTCAGTTCAACTAACTTCATATGCAACGTCTCTTATTTTATATAAAACAAATCTATATGTTCAGACACGTCAGACTAATTGAGTACTTAATATATTGGTAGCGGTGTTATTTTTACACCTTATAAAGGTAGTGGAGATTTTCAAAGGAATATGGGAAAACATTAATCGGGAGAGGGGAGTGAGAATTGAAGACTAGACTAAAAGTATGGACATGAAGACGGAAAAGTTTTTATAACACATTTACCTTAGTATGTCATACATCGGAAAGTCAGGTAAAAACAAAATCCGTATTACACAAATGTCAAATAGGTAAATTAACGTCGATAGTAGGTAAGTAAATAAAAATAACATATCTACAAATAAAAATGTAGATAGTCACGATCTATAATCCACCAAAGACCACTAAGACTTATTTCGGTGAGATTTTTAATGTCTAAAAACGTACCTATATACAAAAGCAAAGAATTGATGGATCCGAACTCTAACGACACATCATACCATCTACGCACAAAGTGACATTCTTCTGAAATGGGACTCAATTACCCGGCAAAACGTAAGGGCGATCGTTACACACCTTCAACATCAACGAAATGTATAAAGGGTTTTGAACTCTGACATACAAAAATAAAAATACAATCAGTAAGTTTACTTATAATCTAGATCAAAATCAAACGTAAAGGGACCAATCACCATAACTCATAGAAAGATACATCATAAAGGGTTAATATAAAGAAACTATTCCACAGATAGACTTAGAGAACGGGTAAAAAATCTTTAATCCATTATACAAAAGAATAATAACTCAACACTATCTAGAAATATAAAAGACTTATAGACAAGAAAAAATCCATATATTAAACGTCCATAAAAGAGGGTCAGACTTAAAAAAGGAATAGAAAGTTTCTCTTCAAAGTTAAAATTACTTCAAGTCGAAAACTTCAGATTAAAAAAGAAAACCCCTAGGATAAAAAAACATAAAATTGTTTAGAAAGTACAATTATTAAATCCCAGTGTTCTAAAAAGAACAAAAATCTTCAACATATTATTATCAAATTCCCAAATACAATCCATTTCACTTCTCCTTGATTTTTCGGAGAACTACTCTCACTTTCTCCTCTCACTTTTTCAACCGAATTTCGAGTCGTAAGTCTTTTGCTTCTAGTACCGTAGACCAGGGTAGTGAAGTACCCCTTATCTACCCCTTTGTTACCTTTGTCGTAGTCTGAAATATAAAACCCCGAGGTTTTAGTGACGTCTACCACTGACGTCGGTACTTTAATTTTTTACGAATGAGGAACCTTCTTTTCAATACTGGTTGGATCTATCGTATAACTTTTCGTCTTTGTAATGAAACGGTTGTTTCCAGGCAGATCAGTTCCGATATCAAAAAGGTCACCAGTACATACGTACACGTTCAACCTAACACTTCTTCCGGCTCACGGCTTCTTAACTACGAAAACTTGACACCACAACCTCTTCTGAGAACTCTCAGGGAACCTGACGTTCCTCTAGGTTGGTCAGGTAAGATTTCCTCTAGTCGGGACCCTAAAGAAACCTTCCTTACTACGATTTCGACTTTGAGGTCATGAAACCGGTGGAGTACGGTTCTCAACTGAGTAACCTTTTCTGGGACTACGACCCTCCCTAACCCCTGTCCTCCTCTTCCCCTGCTGTCTCCTACTCTACCGACCTACCGTAGTGGTTGAGCTACCTGTACTCAAACTCACTTGAGACCCTCTACCACTACCTGTCCCTCCGGACCGCACGACGCTAAGTACCCCAACGTTCCTCACCCTGTGTTGACTTACTGACTTGACTTGACTACCATAAAAATCTCAATTAAAAACATATACCGTACTCGATACTTAACAATACTCAACTCCAAGAAACAAGACGTATATCTACAGATCGACAAGGTCGTAGTCAACAACCTTCTGAAATAAAAGAGATAGATTCATGTAACGTAACCGTGGAAACGACACATAGTCAACTGGCATACACAGACCCAGACAAAGACCTAAGAGACAAGACAGGGGATCCACGTACAGAAAAATGATTCTGACGTAAGGGAACTAACAACTTCAAAATCACATTCTGAATTTTTGTCAATCATACCCCTTGAGGGACCACCAGGTCACCAATCCCTGATCCGAGAAAGTGACGGTACCGGGTCCAAGTTAGTGACCCACCCGTTGACTCTAGGGCGTTCGGCACGCCGTACTGGTCTTTTTGACGGGGTTTAGCTCATTATACTCAAGAGAAAACATGGAGAAAAAGTCTCAATGAAGAGAACGAAAAGATATATTTCGTTTTCTACCAAAGAATTTTCAATCATGTCACACCTTAGACTTTGATGATTACTTGAAAAACAGGAGACATTACGATCTCAGATGGACCGATAGAACTTGTAACTTACCTAAAAAAAAAAATTTGGGTACTCACAAAAAGTTTACAGTGTGTCTTAAGTGAACCTTTTATAACCAAGAGACTTAATATATCTGGAAAATTTACAACCGTATAGAATAATAAGACATAAATTTTCAGTATAAACAATTATAATGGTTACTGGAGTAGTCTTTTAAGAAATTTATAACCCTTCCACCACCAACTATGTTAAAAAGGTTTCAAGAATAAAAACGAACCTTTGAGTATAAAATAATAACCGTCACGTATGACAGTTAACAAAAAGAACTTCATTGTCCAAATTAAACCAAGTAAAACTCTTGTAAAAACGGTCTGTGAGTTCAGACTATTGGTACGTACCAACCAAATCAAGTGTCGAGTCAGTACGTTCCCGAAGAAGACCTCCGACGGTAACATGACGTCATACGTCGTCTGCACGAAAACCAATCAATGGTGAAACAGTGTGTCTTGTAACTCTTCTTTAGAACTGAGTTCCCAGTTTTAAATTCTTTTAATTATTACAATGACGAAAAGTAGTTCCTGTAAGAATTCATTTCGACCGGAAAATGTCTCTTTTGCACTAAATAAACCAGTGAAAGATGGTACAAATAATATGGATTTTATGTTTCTACCTGGACCTTTGGATTTGGGTTTCAATATTGACATTCTGTCATTTAATAACTGTAAAATCCTTCTAGACTTTAAACCATATGACCCTCTGTCATATTCTTGTTTATGTCAATATAATTCAACAACAAAATAATAGAATATCCACGATATGAACCATCTAGTCTTTGAGTCCTCACATAAAAGATATTACGATTAACCCTTTCTCTATCTTGGTTAGCGTGACCACAACTTAGGACAATGCCACTGTTTCTATTTGCCGCCGTAACAAAACGATGTACCTTCTTATAAAGACCAAGGTAACTGTATCACTTCGTTCCAACAACCGACCTACTATAGTTGACGATACTGTCCATTCTTCCGTAAAACAAATACTACCACAACTTATTAAAAGTGAAGAGGGAGAAAAAATTTTCCCTATCTTAGTTACGTACCTAAAAGTGAATTTACGAAGAAAAATTTCTACTCGTATATTTTTAGTAATATTGTACAACTACTGTTTTATGTATAAAATTTCATTATTTTGTCTATGTCGTATAAATACAAAATAGAAGACAATGAAGTTTAATAGATGGTTCATCACTTTTGAAGTCTATTCTTCGTAAATAAAGGGATACAACATCCTAATACAAAAAAAAAAATTTGTCGTTAAAATTACTCTTCCCTAAAAAATTTAACGAAATTTTCTCTTATATAGACAACTTTTAGATAGGACTTTCTCTTATTTCGAATTAGTATCATAATTTAAAGGAAAATCAAAGGGAGAAATACATAGACCTTCTTTAACTAGAGTGATGAAAAGGGGGAAAAAAGGAACGTCTCATCCGGAAACAAGAAATAGGGTTCCCTGTAAAATTGAACTGTAAGTCTTAATGTAGTCTTGATTGTGTCAGGAGTATCTTTCGATGTAAAAGAAATTTTCTAAAACGAATTTAACAAAATAAGAATTTATGTCTCCTATGTCCCCTATACAATAACTGACGGACACTAGAAAGACATTTCACAGGGATCTACAACTCGCTAGTGAATTTGACGGGCCCTGTGTTCTAAAAGTGACACCCACCCACGACTACTGACGTCTTCGACTTTTTAGGATCTATTGGTCTAAAAAACCTCGGTTTATTGATTATGTGAGGACCTTAGATCGATACAGGATTAGATGAACGTGCCTGAAATTAACTAATGACATTTAGACACCAACTAACCAGTATACACTAATTATCATTTTACACAACTTATTTGAGTACTTTAACTTAATCAAGGTGAAAACCACTCTTTTATCAGTAAATCCATGTATCATCGATTCCATATAAAGACGTAGACACTTAAAAGATTCCTAATGACGAGATATTAATGTGTAAAATCGACATAAAGACTAATAATCGAAGAAATAATTGTCTCCACTAGTAATTTACTATAAACGATAATACTTTCCTATTCATCCCGGTGACCCCTTTGTCATACCTCCAAGGAGTCTTTTAATTTTTATTGTTTCTATATCGTCAAGGTGAAAACTCATATACAGGTTTCCTTTGTCTTTGTGTTTGAACTTTTCTATTTACGTGGTGGTGCAAGTAACGGTGTAATGAATGTTATCGGTTCTACACCTTCGTTGGATTCACAGACAGTCACTTATTTACCTAGTTCCTTTATACGAAACATATATGTTACCTTAGAAAAAGTAGACACTTTTTCTTATGGAACGGTAAGTACTATTATGACTACCTGGAACTCCCGTAATAGGATTCACTTTACAGTCTGTCTCTCTTTGTTTATGGTATACTAGAGTGAACATATAATTAGAACCCCTTTTTTTTGTTGGTTGTTGTGTTTGGGTATATATATCTCTCTCTTGACAGACACCAACAACCTCCGACTCCCACTCTTCACCCGTTTTACCCACTTCCTTTAGTGTTCCCATACTTAATAGTCAATATTTTGTTCAGAATCCCTATATTACCTCTTACACCACATTACCACTGATATCAATTATTATGGTATAACATATAAACTTTCAACGATGTCCTTCTTTAGAATTTTCAAACAAGTGTTCCTTTTTTTTAACATTGACACACCACTACCCTACAATTGATCTAATAATACCACTAGCAAAGTGTTATAAGAGATTAAAAGTTAGTAATCCAACATGCGGACTTTGATTACAATATACAGTTAATATAGAGTTAATTTTTTTTTCGGTTCCTCTTTCTTCAACCCCTTTTTACTTCAAACCCCTATTAGAGATAAGTTTCAAACAACAAGTCAACGAGTCAGTACAGGTTGAGGAACTTCGGGGTACATGACGTCGTGCGGTCCGTAGGGACAGGAAGTGTTAGAGGACCTCAAACGAGTTTGAGTACAGGTAACTCAGTCACCACGGTAGATTGGTAGAGTAGGGGAAAGTAGGGGAAGAGGAGGACGGGAGTTAAAAAGGGTCGTAGTTGCAGAAAAGGTCACTCAACCGAGAGACGTAGTCCACCGGTTTTATGACCTCGAAGTCGAAGTCGCAATGAGGAAGGTCACTTATAAGTCCTGACTAAAGGAAATCCTAACTGACAAAACTAGAGGAACTTCAGGTTCCCTGAGAGTTGTCAGAAGAGGTCGTGGTGTCAAGCTTTGTAGTCAAGAAACCACGAGTCGACAGAAATACCAGGTTAATAGTTGTAGGCATGTAATGATAACCTTTTTGGCATCGAAACTGATCTGTCTGGAAACATTGTTTCACTATAGAGACGAAAAATTATACGACAGATCCAACCAGTATCGAAAAGAAGGTCCATCGTTCACAGAAAATTAAAGTATCGACATCAGTAGTAGACGTCACTAAAACCTCGGGTTCTTTTATTTCAGACAGTGACAAAGGTAACAAAGGGACAGACAAACGGTACTTCACTACCCTGGTTTACGGTACTAGAATCAAAAGACTTACAATTCAAATTCGATCGGAAAAGTGACAGGAGAAAGTGGAAGTGGGCCTCTGAGAAATAGAAATCAAGGAGAAACAAAAGACGGTATTAACACCACAGTAAAGGTACAGACTCCAACAACTATAAAGAGGACCGTCAGAACTAAGATCGCACACGAAGTAAGTCGGACCGTAAAATATATTACATGAGACTTACATTCAATTTATTCGTCCCACTGTCATATGTCGGAACTGTATGAGCAAAAGGTTAACCCTTGGTCAGACAACAAGGTACAGGTCAAGATAGACAACGAAGGACTGAAAGAATGTCTAAAGAGTCCTCCGTCCAGTCCACCAGACCATAAAGGTAAAAAAATTCCTAAAAGGTGTCAAACAACACTAAGTGTGCCAGTTTCCGAAACCACATCAGTTATTTCGTCTTCCTCTACAAAAAGACCTTGAGAGAACGAAAAAGTTACTAGGTCGCCTACAACCGTTAAACTAGAGACCAAGGAGACGGAAAAGATTTAGGTGGAACTTGTAGACCTTCAAGAACCAAGTGCATAACAACTTCGGACCGAACCTCTTTACATTCGTAATGAAACGATCGTACACTCTACTCACGTTAAAACGCCATCAAACTTGTAGAAACCGTAACGGGAAGAATCCCTAACCTTACGTTTGACTGGAAAAGGTCAGGAAACCGGTGATGACTCAAAAGGTCTAAACGACCGTATAACTAACGTCGTGAACGTGTCGTAGTAGGAAATCCTAAACCTTGTAAGTTGAGCATAAGGTAGTGGAGGTGGTCGAAACAAGTATCACTACGAAGGATTCCTATAGACCGAGATCTGCTCACTAGTGTGGTACCACCAATAGACCCAGTAATTCTAGGAAAAACATATCAAGAAGACAGACAAAAACGGTGGCGATTTATGGAAGACGAAGACAATCGAGGTATGGTATCGACAGGAAATAACACGGTAAAAACGTACTTTATAAGGGAACCATGAGAATTAAAAGAATTTCTCTAGAGAAGAAAGGGTAAGATAACAAAAGGAGATAAAGAAACGTAACAAGTGACTCCTTCGGAAAGAATAGAGGAACGATAAGAAACCTTGAGACGGAAGTCTACCAACATAGAAAGGAAAAGACGAAACGGAAAACGAAGAGAAGAAATCAGTCGGTAAACATTCCGGAGGAGTCTGTTGGTTAAACGGAAAAACGTAAAGAAAAAGAACCCCTACCAAAACTAATGGTGGAGGACATGTTACAATGATTGGAGGTAGGTATCAAGAAGTCCGTGAGACAGATGGTATAGCTTAGAGAACTTAGACAAACAGTGAAGGTGACATATTAGTATTCCCCAAACTAAATCCAGTCGAACTTACCAGATCCCCAAAGGGGATAAAAGAAGTTAAATTCCGAATTAAAACGTTATTCCTCAAGGACTTGACTCGGTGTCAGTCGAGGGTCTGAACAAAAACTACGGACATATCTCGAAGAGGTAGGAGTTGACGTTTCTTATATTAGTCAGACTAAAGCCATAACTGGTAGACCACTACGGGGACACATCTCAGTAGACAACACAACAACCTTCTCCCACAAACGACACTGGTCACACAGGAGAAACGTTTTGAGACAATCGGAAACGGGACGAAGTAAAACATGAAGTTCCGGTTTGAACGGACAATGAGGTCATAGAGAACTGAAGGACGAAAACGTAAGGTCCGGAGACACTACTTTTCCTGTAGAAAAAAAAACCACAATCAAGATCTTCCAGAACATCCAGAAGTATCTTGGTAAGTTGAATTCGAATAAGTTCTGTAGAAAATAATTAATCAACTCGAGTTCCTAGAGACAAGAAAAATAACATTTTTCGATGACCGAAGAGTGGATTTTGGTCATAACGAACTCTAATTTGAAACGATCTATTACCACTCAACCAGTCACGTTTACGGACAAGAATGTCACTATTAATGATGTGGTCGAAACAAAGATTCTCAATTCACGATTAAATTTATATACACTTAAAAACAAAAATACAAGACTCAAACTAATTTTCCTTTATAATTCTCATCAGTCTATTTATTCTCATTCTTTTTCTTCTAAGTTCTTTACAGTTTCATACCTCCTTCTCTACCCCTCTTGCTTCTTACTGTAACTTACCACTTTTCATTAAAAGGAACGTAATCGATCCGATCATAAATTAATATAATTGGATATTAAACTCCGTATAAAGACTTATAATTTTAAACTTAAATATATAAAGAGAAATATTTAACAATTTTTAAATCGAAAGTAAACGGGAAAGGAAAGATGATCTATCTATAACCATATTTAAAATAAAATTTCAAACTAAAACCATTTTAACGGAAGAGGGACTTTAAAGAACCCGAAAAGTGAAATCTCAATTTAAATTGGAATAAAAGTTGTTGGTAACATTTTCAAATGTCAAATAAACATTATATACAGAAATTTATATGGACTATAATAATCGTTAAATTTATAGACGAAAATTTTTAATCCATATTGATAAAAAATCACCAACTAATCCTAAACTAGATCTCCGATTCAGAGACACAAAAGTCATTGAGTCAAGGATATATCTTCCGACGGAAGGAAGATGAGAGATTTAGTTGGATTGAGATCAGTCAAAAACTCAATGAACCCGGAGATAAAAACAGCAATGTTTAACGAGAAATGAACAAATAGAAATCGGGACAAGTAACACAAGTCCCTTAAATTAAGACGACGTTTTTACCGAATTAAGGGTTCGGACTACATTCAGAGACTACAACTTTACACAAGACGGTACTCTATACTCGTTCCTAATGAAGCACGGATACGTACTCTTCACTTTCACTTTCACAATCAACGAGTCAGTAAAGACTGACAGACTCTGAGGCACCTGACATCGGACGGTCCGAGGAGACAGGTACATAAAGAGGTCCGTTCTTATGACCGTACCCATCGGTAAGGAAAGAGATCCCCTAGAAGGACTGGGTTCCTAGATTGGGACCAGAGGACGTAACGTTCATCTGAGAAATGACAGACTCGGTGGTTCCTTCGAGTAAATAGACATATGCACACACACACACACACACACACACATAAATACACACATGTGTGTTTGTGTCAAAAAATATATATCACAAGTCAGTCAAAAACATAAGTATTTTACCTTTCCGAGATAAAGGACACTCCTATTTCGTGAGAATCTGGTTTAAAGAAGTAACTGAAACACAAGGAGAAGTTCGAAAAGATTATTAATTTCTTTTTTTACTTTTCTACCAACGGAATCTAACTAGTAATTTTAGGTTTAATTTCTTAAGCAAAGTATCTCGGTCACACTAACAATATTTTAGTCGACAACCCAAAAAAAGACTACTATAAAGTATTAATTAAAGTTCCTTGTAAAAACTGAAAATTCTCAACTAACAACTTATAATTATTTTTAGAGTTTCTACTGATATTTACTGAACGAGTAATAAAATAGAGACTCTTCTTGAAATCATTTTGTCGATAACATCTAAGTCCCATTATTACAACCAAAATTAATAAAAAAGAGAAAAATAAATATCCTGACTAACATAACTTTTTTTTCTATCGGGACTTCATATAAAAACAACGACACTCCCGTTATACACATTGCTTTCCAAAAGAATAAAAGGCCTCTACCTCCAGTGTGTCGCATTCAAGTGTCCCTTTTGTGTATTCAGACAAGTCGATCATCTAACTTTTGTTTCGTACAAACACAATCTTATTAAACGAGGGTGGAAGAGGAGGAGATAAAAAGAGGATGTTAAACCGTGATATTATATATACCACCTTAAAATAACTGGTTTAGACTTACTAAAAGGAGGAGGAGAAAAGGTGTCGATGAAGCTTAGGTCATTGTGGATTCGGAGGGATAATGTTGTAGAACGAGATAAGAAACCACGGTGAATACAATCAACGCCCCTAACAGTAAACACGTAAAACCCACATGTCCGTAGTATTCTACCGAATGGGAGGACACGAGCAAGGTTGAGTTCATTCAATAACAGACTATGAAGCACGACAAAAACTGACATATAAAATTTCTTTATAAGGACACCTCTTTGGTGTCATCCATCAATGTCTAAAAAAGGAAATCTCAATTAAAAACTTACAAATAACAGTACCCTTGATATTGATGAAAACGTTTATATAATTAAACGATATAGGATTTGAATCCGCACGTCCTCTGGACCCAAGCTAGGGACCCAACCCTTCTAGGGGACGTCTTCCTTTACCGTTGGGTGAGGTCATAGGAACGGACCTTTTAGAGTACCTGTCTCCTCGGACCACCCGACGTCAGGTACCCCAGTGTTACTCAGCCTGTGCTGACTCGTTGATTGTGATTGTGGATTTGAGTCCGCAACTCTATCTCCTCTTACTTGTCATAAGGGTAAGGACAAGAAGAAACCTCTCAAGACGACACTAATATCATGAATATTTACACCCTATGTGAGACGACACAAAGAACTCTTCATTAATTACTACCTCTTCACTATAGTTTTGAAAAAGAAAGGGAAGATAAAAGAGGAGGTAAAGATTCAAAAACACGGAAAAAGTTCTGAACGGTTTTGCAAGAAATTTAGTACCTCCTCTTAAGTCATTCATTGGTCCTTACACCTTATTTCTCCAAAGGTGTGTCCGTACTGCCTCTTCCGTGACCGTTGGGTGAGGTCGTGAGAACGGACCTTTTAGGGTACCTGTCTCGGACCACCCGACGTCAGGTGTCCCAGCGATTCTCAGCCTGTGCTGACTCGCTGAAGTGAAACTGAAAAGTGAAAGTACGTAACCTCTTCCTTTACCGTTGGGTGAGGTCACAAGAACGGACCTCTTAGGGTCCCTGCCCCTTCGGACCACCCGACGGCAGATACTCCAGCGGGTCTCAGCCTGTGCTGACTACGCTGAATCGTCGTCGTCGTCGTCGTCGTGTGTCAGTACTTCTCCTACGTGGACTTTTTACAACAAGATCCCTCCTCCTCGTTTTCCCGTCGTAAAGAGTAGTACACAACATCAAGGTTCATATATATAAAATAAACGTCGTATAGTTCACACATTGACTTCAGACTTTTGAAAAAATTGCGGGAACTAAGAAAAAGGGAGTTGTGGCTTATAGACTTTTATATCCACAACACCCATCAGTCTTATTTAAGACTTCAAAAAGAAGTAAGAGACAATACTTCTATCACCGTCGACTAAGTCACGAAGTATTGCTAAAAATTATATTCATCAATTATAAGATGTCCGTTTCTCCTTTCACCATTGAAAACCAAATAAATGAACTCTACAGAAATTTGAGAATTAAAAACAAAGAAACTGTTTCTAGAAAATTCTAGTGTAATGGAGGTGGAAGACCTAGAAAACCAAATAGAAACAAAGAGATTATGGTCATCCTAATTGCCAATTTTGAACCATCTTCTTCTATCAATTCAGGATATTAAATTACTGGTTTTGTTGAAGAAGGGAAATTCGAAATAAATGTATTGTATAAGGAAAGAACCACGAACTTGGTTAGACAATCGTAATCTAGTAACTAGGAACATTAGAACCATTTTATATATATACCTCTTTATTCGGACTTCCAGTGTAAGGAATAAATCATTTAATCTATTTGTCATATAAAATATATCGACTTTATAAAATTAAAAAATTGTAACCATCTATTTAACACCCAAACAATTTTTAGCAGAAAATTTTTATGAAATTTTAAATTTTTTATATCACGGATTATTTATATACATCAAATGGAGTTTACAGGTATCTTATATGAAGTGGAAGAATAACCACCATTGATAAAAAATAAATTCTAGATGTAAACTTTCTTTCTTACAAAGTATGACATTATCATAGACTTAAATAGGACCTAAACACTATATTATCTTTGTTTGACCTATGATGTAAATTTTTGTTTAAACAATTCAAAGTAGTATTTTGAAATTTTTATTATTACATTAGGATATATATTGTTACTAAATGTATTTAAGATCGAATTTAAAACCCAACCCATAAAAATATTCAGACCCACAGAATATAAACTCCGGTGAAATAAACCTTTACGACCCAAACCTGAATATTTTTCCTTTCTACTTAGAAATAAGTATTTACTGTTGATGCTTACAAGTCACTCATAGGTGGAGACACCCAAAATCCATAAAAAACGTCAGCAATTATAAAAACATGTGTAAATAAATCACGAACACAACAAGACATGTATGTATGCAAACATACTTAACATACTTAATGACTTTTTATTCCTTATTTGAATTTTTCCAAAACTCTACCTTACTGACCCTACCAGTCTGAAATACCACCTTTTATGTTCTGTACGGACTGATACGTAAGGAAGACAGTACTTGACACAACACCTTTTCCTCGTAACAGTAGTCACACCCTGAAGTAGACACAGAAGGAGTGACAGAGTTTGTTATATCACAGTACGACAGAGTAAAAACCACTCCAAATACGTTTGATGAAGACGTTCTGATGAATCACCGGGAGAACAGTGTTTTACGAGTCAAAATAAAGAGGAAGTTTTTTACTAACTATCAACATGTAAATATCACATGATCTAATGACCATTCAATATATCTACACATAATTATATATGTAATATATTTTTGTATTTTTTATGTATTTTGAAGGGGAACTGAAGGTCAACATTAGTTATACATTCCTAGTAGAAACCTTAAACAAGTCTTTTTGTTTTGTTAAGGGACCTGGTATGGGGACTTTCATATCTTACCCCGGACCCTATAATACTAAGATTATTTTGAAAGGGTCCGTGAAGACCACTGGTCGGTCCATACCTTTCGTGACCACTAAAATGGAGTGTCCCAAAAAATACATCACGATATTACGGGTAAGATATCTATTTCTTTAACTCTGTATCGTTTCGAATGTTCATGGTCTCGACCTTATACTTGGTTCATGAGAGACTGTGATTTAGAAACAAGAATGACGAATAGGACAAAACGAAGAGAAAGAAGTCTTTCGTCTACGAAAGCGACGGAGTCTATTAAGTCATTTGTAGGGACGGTAGAGTTTTAGTAAGAAACTCGATAAAAGGATGAAGCCCTGTAACTCATCAGACTGATGACGATGACGATTCAGACGACGATTCAGCGAAGTCAACACAGGCTGAGACACACTGGGGTATCTGCCGTCGGGTGGTCCGAGGCGGTAGGGACCCTAAGAGGTCCGTTCTTGTGACCTCACCCAACGGTAAAGGAAGAGGTCACGTACTTTCCTTTTTCACTTTCACTTCAGCGAGTCAGCACAGGCTGAGAATCACTGGGGTACTTGACGTCGGATGGTCCGAGGAGGCAGGTACCCTAAAAGGTCCGTTCTCATGACCTCACCCCACGGTAACGGAAGAGGTTCAGACTGATGATTTTCCTTGTTATTGTACTAGTATAACAAAGTGTCCCCTGTCTTCGCCTTTATTTGTTCATTATCTATTTATCTTTCCGTACAAGTACACAAAAGGTAACTTTAAAAAAATCGTGTGTAAAATCTTATCCCAAATACTTCTATCTAACCCAGAGTCCATTTCTAAGAACATAAAGACTTAACTACCACGGTTATGGGATCAATAAGTTCTGAACAAACTCCCCATCCTCTTCATCCATCCCCTTAATATGATGTGTCAACTTCAGAATTCGACTGAACCCATAAAGTGGGGTTTAAGTACAGAGGTATAAGTTTCAAATTAAAGTCCTGGTCAATCCCTTTTAGAATGTAAGAACAACACGTAAAAACGTTGTAAGAGGGAGATTAAAGAAGTTTGTGAAAATCTGTTTTAAATAGTAAGGAAAAGAATCCCTTTCGAAAAGAATTTCGCAACCGATTTCTGACCACCATCGAATAACTACCTAGTAAGGACGTTATTCTTCATGTAAACTTCTCTTAAATGTCACTAAGAGTCGTCTCGTTCGATTTCAATGCATATGACACGAGTAAGTAACCAGACTAAAGTCAGAAAATAAGAGAAACCCCTCTTTTCTAGTCATAATACCTCCATAAGATCTCCTGATTCACTATATAGATTTACTTAGAGAATTATTCGACCAAAGACCATCAAATTACCACCTTAAGAAATAAAGGTTCTGTAGTTCAACAAATTTCAAAGAATACTAAAACAATCATAAAATAAGACTTCTGCACTACATCTCTACATGTACGAAATTTTAGATCAGAAATTACTACCAAAATTAAATAAAATTTTATTTTTTATAAGATTTTATCTAAATAGTATTTCCACATCTTTTTTCATTGTACGAATTTTTTTTTTGTTGATAAGGAATTTTTTTTATGGTTTTTGATACGAAGAAAGAAATATTGGACATTGGTGATATAAAGATTGCAACAAAGTGCAATAGTGACAAAAGGGGAGACAGGACCCACTTTCGGAATCTCTATCGAGGAAGACAAGGATCGGGACAATAAATACTTCAGGCCAAGTAAATGGAAAAGTAGGAAGGACTAGGAGAACAAAAGTCCTGCAAAAAAATGACCTCCGACTCTAATAAAGACGTCGGAGCATCGACCAGAACAAAGGTTAGGACAGAGGCAGATATCATAAACGATATGCTATTGTAAAATGTACAGACTAATACAATGAAGACACGAATGTTTATAAACTTCCGAGAGTCACTAGGTCGTCGTTCTTATGTTTCAAACTTCAGACTGTCACCAGAAGGTATGAAAGAGAAAACTAATAAAAGAGAGTAGTTGTGGGATTCGGTAGGTAGCATATGTAGATCTTCCGATAATCAATACACGGTAGGAACTTTCTTATCTCTTTGATCACGAGTTCAGTCCAAGAGAGAAAACACTAAGTGTACTTATTGGAACCAATTCTTTCCAAATCAGTAAACACTCGTAGAAGGTAAGAGTATGAACTAATACTCGAGGAACTTCTACTCCAAACATAACATTAGTGATGACGTAGAGTGTATCACAAAGATACATTATTGGTAAGACATTCATTACTTAACGACTTAACTGAAACAAAGTAAATTACAATATGATTCTACTACTACGTCATATAAGTCCTTAACAAAGCATTTACAAACTCCACGAAATCCCGAAATGAAATTTCTATTTAGAACCCTGGTACAAAGAACCCCTATTCTATTCAACTTCATAAAGTTCGAAAAGATTCTTTTAGGGTAATAAGTTAAAAGACACTAGTGTCCACACTTTTGTAGGAAAATTAAACGTAGTGGACCCAGTGTAAAGAAAATGGACAGGACTTTGACAGAAAGGTGTACGTCCATCTACGAGAATACTAGAGGTCAGTCATTTGACTTACGTTTGAACAAAAAAATCATGTTCACTCGGTACATACACTCCCTTAACTCCGTGACTGAGACAATAATTCTTAAGAATAACACCAATCTCAATTACGCTAAAGTTATTTTGACAAACGTAACAAAGATATTGGTATACATTCGAATTCAAAAGACGAATATTTTAGATACACGATTATTTTTTTTGGTGAACTATTCTTTGACGTAAAATCCCCGATCTTTAAGGAACGTAAATTCTTCCATACTGCAATTGAAGAACAATTTAAAACTTCCGCTATCATTATCTTGATCTCGTAACGTTGCAACCACGAACAATTTACTGTAGTCAGAGAAGTCAGGACCGTAGCACTGCAAAACAGATCCAAAACTTTTCCTGACTTCCGAAAATCTACAAATCTTAAAACTCAACTCGTATGTTTTATTAGGACAACTGGAATTATAATTTCATTACTATTCAACTACAAAGTGTGATACAGTTTAATAATAGGTGGTCCTTTGGTTCGGTAGAGACTGTTACCAAACATCCTAAAAGGACAATTCAGACATAAACAAATTTTAATTCTTCTATGATTTCCCCGTCGTATTATCATAGATCGGTTCAGACAAATCCTTTCACACGACGAGGGAATAAAACCTTCTTACGTCCCTCTTCAAATGACTTAAAATGACTTATAAATTATACGATTATAAGTCAATATGAATGTTTTATAATGTAGACATCTTCACGTAGAACTTGATCCAACTAACGATTTACCAACTCCAAACACTTGTGTCTAAAGAGAACTAAAAAGAGAAAGTGGAAGACAAGATAAATTTTTAATTAATGTTTACCAACGAACAATATCGTTATGTCTAATATGTCTTTCTTCACACAGGTTTTTTTCTTTCTTAGTAAACAAGGGGGAAAGGAAATAATCAAATGACTTTATTGGTCAAAATCCAACCACACATAGAAAACTGTAGAAAGAGATTAGAGTGAACAAACTTATATATGAAAAGGAAAAATATTTGATCTTTTACAATAAGACATCAATGAAAGGAAAATAGATTGTCATATGACTCCTATCGAAAAGTCGAGTCATAAAAGGTAGATAGAGCGAGACTGACTACAAAAATTGACTTCAAATCACGTCATATTACGTACGAGTGCTCTATGGTTTTCAACTACAAAATAACCGAATCTCAAACACAATCCAAAGATGATTCCCGATCTTGAATGCAAAGTGTTCATCAAAAATTAACATAATAAAATCCTGTAAATTTTATACCACTATATTACGATGACATATGAGAAATCGTATAGGCACGCGCGGGGGGGGTAAGTACGGATTTTTAATGATATCCCGATGATCTTTACAAAAGACACAAGTAATAAAAACATAATATTGGATTTAATGTTGAAAATACATATGAAAATTTGATTAATATCCCTCTTGACTGTATTTACTAGGTATCTGGACGACGTCGAACTGTTTCACAACGAGATCCACACATATTCAATAAAGAGAATGTTTACATGTCTGTCTAGGTGAACCTAACAGACTTTCGTTTTTTCTTCCCGTCCCCTCTTCACTGTCACAACCCCCTAACCCCCCCTACCTCATCCCCCTCAGACATAGTTGTCGAATTTTGTTCAATTTCGACGTGTAATTTTAATTAGTTTTGTGGAATAAAGATTTTCATTGTATGATTTAATTTTTTAGAACTCTAGTCAAAAGGAAACCGGACACCTCCCGGGGTAGGGTAAACGGTCAAACGTGTACCCCGACAACGTATATCTGGTCTCACGGATTATGGATGAAAAGGAACAGACGGTTCCTCTACCATCCATCTTTCTTCACTCAAACGAAAAGAGACATAAAAAATAAAGGACTCAGAGTGGGAGTTAGACTAGGTAGTAAGCATCGATGAAGTAACGACAATTTGAAAAAAGATAATTAAACTCTATTATTTTTACTTCTTCAGGTAAACAATCACTTTCGACAAACGTAGTCCATCCGACCCTCCACAAGTGTAACCAACCAAAATAAAAGTGACTTGACAAGTGGATAACGAACTCACGGGTGACACGCCCCATACGGTCCGTGACACTAACTACACATCATAATTCACCGAGTCCCGGTCAGGAACGACCGGAAAAACCTCGGGTGTCAATTGTACATCCACGTTATTTTTATCCAACCAACTAACCAACAAACTGAAACGGCGAACCTTTCCTTCCCAATTCTTTCATTTTTCCCTTATCGGAGTCATTTAAACCCGTTTCTACCTCCTTTCCTAAGGTCAAGGCACCACTATCCCTCTTCTCGGGGTACACCCTACCACCCGAGTAAAATTCACGAGTCATTCACAATCGACAATTAACGGTCGGTGGAGTTTTAACATGAGGTTTCCTCCTTAAAAAACTTCAACAACTAAAGTTGTAGTTTTGACTGCACAAAACTAGTAAAATGAACTTTAATTGAACTTTGCTAACTCTGTGTGTGTGTATGTACATACAGTCATGAAACTTCAATTAAAGCTTATTACCTTTTTAAAGTAAAACTCATGAGACAGTTCGTAAACATGTCTCGTGAAATATGTATACTCGAGTACATTAGAAAGTTATGAGTACTACGTCGAAGACAAAATAACACAAATAAACTCTCTATTCTTTTCCGTATGTCTTCACTCCACTGAACCGGATCAGTCAGACGACTCACCGTCTCGGACCCGTAAATGTAGAACTCATAATACGTAACTCAATTAAAATTAACTTACCGAATAAAGTTATTTAATAATCCAGTCCAGGTATTTTTTGATATTTCAGTCTATTTCCCTCCCTAATCTCATATATTTAATTTAAATTTTATCAAAAATATCACTGATATATATAACGAAACGTCTAGTTGTATAGTTAAAATGGTATAGTGTTAATAATAACATATCGTACTAGGAAAAGGAAAAAAGAGGAAAAGAACGTCTTATGTTTACGATTTATTTTTACATTAAATAAGACATGTGTCATCATTTGGACCACGAAGATTCGTCGTTGGTCTTCTTACCCGTACCAACGTTATAGAGAAAGTCTGAATATTAGGGTCACTACCGAAGTGACTACTTGATTAGTGAAGAATCCCTCGAATAAGTTTTAGGAGTAAGTCGGCGGAACCAGACAGAAATGAAAACCTTTCTCAATCTACTCCTCTTTGACACCTTTCCTCCTCAACTATATAGTGTCTCTTTAAAACTTCTAGACTAACCTATCTTAGTACCGACACGTAAACTGTCACAGTCATAATAGTTTAGACAATTACGTATTACAGAACGAAAGGGATCGAGTCTTTGTAAACAGGACTATGTGTATGACATAATAAAGAAATGTATAAGATAAAGACAGTCGAACCGTCATCAGGAAAAATTTTAAACGTTAACATTTTAAAGAATCTTACATTCTAATGATCTACTAATCTCCTCTGTTCAGGGTTTAAACAGCTAAAAATTTATGAAAAGAATTTCTCATGAGTTAAGAAGAACTACCAGGCTTCTTCAACAACTCACTCAATAAATTTTTCATACATATTTATATTTAGAACCTTACCAAATTTATCATTCTCTTCTGAATACCATGTAAAGGATATAAAAATAAATATCATACATTTTAGGTATAAAGGTATTTCTCAAGAAACATAAGACCAAGACGTATATATTGACGGATGACTTATAGAGGTGACTTTACAGAGGTTCGTGAAGTGTCTGTTCCCATTACTAGAAGAGAGAGTTTGGATCAAGAGTGATTTACCTGTCATTGGTAAACCGATGCACTCAGTCTTTAGATCTTACACAGGGTCATGACACAAAAAAGATGGATTAGACGGAAGGAGATCATGATTGCAATATACAGAGTCTCTACGAGAGGAGTCTTTTAGAAGAGAATAAGTGAAACGGGTCACAAACAATCCAAAGAGGAATATCTACGAGTGCCATTGGTTTAAGGAAAAATAACGAGAATACAATACTAGTATATAATTAGTCATTCTAAGAAACTAATCAAAAAGAAGGGGTGTCACATATCATTCGCAGTCCTCTCGGACCCATCGGTCACGGACCGCGTTTGATCCACGACCCGTTTCTAAACAACTTACTTATGTCTTTATCATAAGTGAGGAAAGACTATAAACAATTATCAATTTAAAGAAAAGGGAATTCCATATCCGTCGTTCAGAGAAAGAGTAGACCGTTGGATTAATGAACTGCAATTACACGACTAAAACAAAAGTGAGAATAGAGGTGAATGTCACGTACCATAAGTCCAAAGCAAAAGGTTCAACACTTAGGTCTGATAAAACAAGTCAACGAAAAGCAGACAAACACATAAAATCACTTAAAAAACAAAAAAACCTAAGGATAACTCCGGACAAGAACTACAGAGGACAAAACGAACCTAACAGAATGTCGCATAAGATTATGAGTGAATAACTCTCCACATAACTCGTTTCCATGCGAAAAACTATTCTACGTACCTACCGTGGACGAACGTGTCACTATAGAAACAGAGACTTTCATGACCATATCTTTGTTTTCGACTCTCTACAAATTCGAAACCCTTCGATGTCGGATCAATGAATAAACCGTACATAAGGAAAGTTCCCTATTTAAAATGAGACCTCATGACTCTACAAAACTATCACCCTAATCGATTCGGAAAAGCCACTTAATAATTTATTAAGACTTAGTAATAGTGTCCTCTTTTAGTTCTTCGTTCTTTTTGATCAATTCGTTGACCATGTGTATTTGTTCAACAGTTGAGAAAAAACAGTCAGGACAACAAGAGACATCTTTACAACCTCTGACCCCTTTATATTAGTCACTAACCTCCCTAAACTTCGGAAAAAGTGTGAGCACTGTCATAAAGAGAACTAAAATTTAACCCCGGAATGAATAAAACCCTACTGATCCTTCTACTCTTAGGACAAGTCATAGACTCACAGGACGTAGACTTTTCTTACGTACCTAAAGAAGGGTCCCGGTGATGACGAACTGAAGAAATGGGACCAACACCGACCCATTTATCAATTGCCACCGGACCAGACGGTGACACTAGTGAGAAGATAGAATGAAAGAATGGGATCAACACAATAAATACAACATGTGTGGGTGTCTCCGTGGTCTTTACAAAAAGACAGAGTGACATTCCTAAAAAGACAGAAGGTGCTTCCCTCTTACGTCATCAAGTCTTTCAACCTCTAAGATCTAAGACTTCTGTTGACAGACTCTTTGAGTTCAGATCGATATATTTTTAAAGAACACGACGAGAATGTCAAAAACAATTTCCGTTATGACGGGAGACCACAGGTGTTAGATTAAGGTTGGGTATCGACGAATTAATTTAACGAAGGGGCGGGGGGGGGGGGTGAAAATGTCAAATCTGGGATGTTGAAGAATCTTTTGACGTTTTTAATAAATTCTGAAAACCAAATCAAATAAACGACCGAACTTCAGACAACCTAGTTCATTGAACCCTAGTATGATCTCAGTAGATATATTATGGAGAATAGACTATTACAGGTTGTAAAAAATTTTTTATATATAATGAAAGGAGACAAGTATTCCTTTCACAAGAATCAAGAGTAAAATTTTTTACTATGTAACCTAGTAACGGTTGAAAATTTTTTGCTTTAGCAATAAGAGGAAGGAAGTGAAAACATTGACTACACAGTAAAAAGTAAAGTAAGACCTATATTTAGCATTAAAGAAAACGGACACAAAAAAGAAGTGTTCGTGCGGAAAGTATATTACTATCTCCATTCTACGTAACTAAAAACAAAATACCGACACCTTGAAACACCTACGTATGATTTGTAAAACAAGAATCTAAAACAACCAACGAAATAACACGTAGGAAATATCAAATATTTAAATACAATATCAAAAAAGGTGAATGTTATAATTTTTATAAATAAAATAGTATCGTAATCAAAACCCAAAATTTCTTAACAATTGTTACAAATATGAATAGATTTCACTTCACACCTTTGCTAACAAAATCAACTAATATTCAATTGTGGATCACCGATTTAAAAATCGGAATTTTGGAACCTAACCAATTGAAAATATCATACAGTAATTACAGTCGTACACGAGTAAAAATTGTCCACGACTGAAAGAGTAACTTAGGTAATAGAAGATTACACTTTAGACATAAAAGTCCATCAAATAAAGTAGAAACCGTAGAAATCATTTACCTGACCGATCTCCTTAATATTGAACTAGAAAACGACAGACCTTCAAAATTCCGAAAATAAATCTAATCTTAACCGGAAAGTACACCTCTTGAGTCTTACTCGTTTTACCAGCGTCTGACGAAATGGCGAGGAGCGAAGGTTAGAACATAGGTAAGAACCAATATCCCTACTACGTCCCATCACCACGACCCCACCACCGGTGACAATAAAGACACGCCGAAGAGTCGTGCTACAGAAGACGACGGTATTAAAAGTGTATGTTTACCCCATTTCTTCTCTACATTAGTCTCGGTACAAGATTACACACAGAAAAAGTCACCCGTTTTATCGTACCCATGACGTTCTCTTCACCTTGAATCCCTCAAAAGTCCTTAAGACATCAGGAATATCGACAGGGAGGTCTTCGCCAAAAAGAGACATCGTCCCGTTCCGGTACAAAATACCTATTGTAATCTTACAACAGTAATACTTCAAATTCAAACTTAAACAGAGGACTCCACAAGTACATAAAATTTCCATATTTAGAAATCAGGATCTTAGTTTACAACTCAAAAAATATTTAATCATTTTACTACGATTATTTGACTTTTAGTAAAAATTATAAGAATCCAATATCCTATTTATGTTCGATCTACATTCTCTTCGACAATTTCGAAGGACATTTGCATTACTTCTCGACTTTTCATACTTAATCTTCTTATAAGATTATTAGAAAATGATCTTTTCGTTTTTCTATACTAACCATAATATCTAAAATATCAATATTAGAATGTCTCAAGAGTAAAAATTGGACTGGAAAGGTTCTTAATATCTTATAACAACTTTTTGTGTATAAAGATTTTCAAGACTGTAAAACATCCACGACTGAAAAATCTGGAAAAAGAGTGGGAACTTTTTAACCGGACACAACAACAGTCAAATTCGAAGAATTCCATTAACACTGTTTCGTATAAAGTCTGACAATTATATATTACAACTGGTATTACCATTATTAGTAATTCTCTCACTAGATTCTAAAGAATGACTTTATTACCATCGAAGTTTTGAAACATTCATCTCAGAACTTTTGATTGTTCTTGAAAATTTTCAAATAGATATGTAAACCTTTTGTAGATCGCTAAAAAAAAAAAAACATTTGTATTCGTAACCTTTAAAAACAAAGGATTTTAATTCAAATTATAATGTAATTTTAGAATAAAACTTGTCAATTATATAAGAATTAAACTCTACACCTAATTCAGTAGATTTAGGACAAAATATCTGACCTAGTATAGGTGTACCAACCATGAGAAATCTTATCTCTTACCTATTACACATACAATTTCTCTGTAATAGTCAGTCAAATATTTTCAATAATGTTTAGAATCACACATGCACATCATGGTAAATTGAAAAATGAACCAATAAAAGGGAGAAGTCGAAAGTCGGGAGTAGACGTACGAAATTAAAACCGTAGGGACGAAACTTTTGAGTTAAAAAGATTGAAAAGAGATTTTCTACTCCCTTAGTAACTGAAATTGGAACATCAATATTTCAAAAAGTTTAACTTGAAAAAAGAGATCAATCGGATTAATAAGAAAATACGTCAATAGGTTATTAAAAACTTAAAACTCCTGACTCACCAAAGGAAACGGAAATCTTCTCACCAAAAGTCGAAAAACGGGAGACAGAGGTGCAGGTGTCTTCAGGATACAGGGATAGTCACCCTAGAGAATAATGTCTGAATGAACTAGTCAGTCCCCTACTCCCTTCCTTCCTCCCAAATTATGACCATTTGCAGTCAGAACAAAGGGGAGGGTGACTCCCCGGTATGAAGACATTCCCAATGTAAACTGAAGGAACTGAATGGTGAAACAATTGATTCTGTTAGAAATCGAGATGATTGGAAAGTATAAAACTTACACACTTCCTTTGCGTTGAAGACATCTGTAATTTTTTAATAGACTACAATCTTACCCAGTGTCCTTCAGAAGACCAAATAGTATGACAAAATTTTCTCCTTAAGTGTTTCCTAAAAATCTTTCTAACAGATGACGTCTTCTTCTTTAATGTAATAAAAAAGAGAAATTATAAAACGTCACAAAGACAACGACTCTTAGAAAGATTGCATCTACAGTTGAAAATTTTTTAGAACTCACCGTGAGCCCGACTAATTACGGACTTCCCTCGTGATTGACAGAACTCCGTAATCTTCTCCTCAAAACAAAACAAAACAAAAATTTCCCTCTCATTTCCGTCTTTTTGTACGTGACTACTTCCCCCACTGTACTAAAGACTCACAGAATCCGAGGTGGGTCACGGTATTTTAGACAACGATGTCTTTAAAATCAATGAAGAATATCATAAGTAATGGGTCCGGAAGTTTGTAGAGACCTTCGAAAGGTTTTCCGAAGGAAGGAGTACGAAATAAACGTCTATAATTTGATTATGTTACGAAAGACACTTCCCAAACGTGAAGTGAAACATGTCCTAAGGGACCACTACGACATAAGGATAAATATATAAACGAGGTAAATTTTTTAATTGATGTCGTGATATGAAGAGAAAGTAAATGGTATCGCATAGTAGATTACACTGGTGAATAAAAGACTTAATATTAAACATAAAAGAAACGGTAATTCAGGGTCTTATGATAGAGTCAGTTAAGACCCTTTATTAATATTCGTTTTCCTACTTCACAATGACCCACCTTTTTAATCTTACTTGTCCCGTCAAACCAATATCGTTATGATTGGATGTATAAAAATATACACGAAACATAAACTTTATGAATGAACATTACATAAACTTTTATCGGCACCCATAAAGACTATAATCACTTTTTCTCAACTTCGATTTGTGAGTAACCCCTTTCATTACCTAAAACTCCCCACCCAAAAACTACGTATCGGTATTAAACGACAGGACAATGAAAAGTTTAGGAATGAGATATTCCTCCATAGTTGACCTACTTTAACTCTATGATAATCATCATAGGACCTTCCAGTGTCTTTTAGAATATTAATTACTTTGACCTAGTTTTTCTATAAAAGAGGACTAACGATACATATACATCGTTAGTGTGTGTGTATGTCTCTCATTATCACAACTTACAATAATACTTTTGACGTAAGTTCGAGGAACCAAACACTAGTGACATCTATTAATCATTACGAACTCTTGAGACAAAACCGTTCTAACTTCAATTACAGTAAACATACAAATGGTAAAAACAGTTAACTAAGGAATCATATGAGTGAAAAAAGACTATAAATCTTCACTATACATAGTACACGACGAAGAATTTTATTATGATAATAACAAACATCCTGGGTCCTGGTGGGGGTGGAAGAGGTAATGATCCAAACTTCGGTAATGTCAATGATCTTCACTTTCGTTCCCCTTCTAAACCAACACACACCTTTCGGGTCAATGAGTTACTTATACACCGACACTTTTATAAAGGTTATGTCCATACAAATAACGTCAAAAGACAATACGTATATAAACAATTTTCTACGTTGATCAATCCAGTAACATTTAGTCTTTGTCAGACTTTTGTGTTCGGTATACAAAGTCCCACCAAAACACGATGACCCCTTTTACCAATCGGGAAAATACAGACAGAAGAGTAGACTCTTTAATTAGTATGTTGTCAGTACAAACAAACCTCACCACCTTAAAGTCATATACGTGTATAAAAACGGTTATTTTCAACATGTGTTTACGTCTCTACTAAGATTAATTTTTATTTTTTAAGTAACAAACTCACCAATTAAAAATTACAGGGCAACTGTAATGGTCTTTTTCGTTTATTTCGTCTTATTACTTTCTCATCACACGAAACAAAATCTTAACGACAAACCTCTATATAGTTATAATGATCCGACTAACCTAAAACAAGATGAAAACTCATAACTACATTAACAAAGTAAAACAAGCCACTTAAAAGTCTCCGTCAGTCGACTGAGGTTTATTAACCAAATGACAACTGAACAAAAACAAAATCTCCGGTTGGAGTACTTTGGGACCGGAGTGTGTGGAGACTCAATGGGAAATCAAAACGGGGTAGGTACCACATCCAGACACCACTGGGGAAACAAGGACAGCAGACAAAGAGGTGTGGACACCGATTGCGGTCCGTACCATAACCCTAGGACCGACCCACAAGACTACGTCCAGAGTGGCGAGGGGACGTGGATATAACATCTGGAAGGAATATGGTTTTATTAAGTCAAAGAAACAGATTATATGGATCTGAAAACGGCAGAATGGAGGAACTTTCGGACAAAGAATGTCAGACATTTCTTCAAATAATGAAAAAAAAACCATCGTTCCGTCTATGACAGTTCATATCAAATCAAAAGTGTCCTTTTCAGATAGCCCGGTCACTCACAAGAATAAAGTACACTCCTGCGTAAACCTAATTGTATTCACATTGTTGTTACTGGTGTCGATTGTAAAATAACTTACCAAGATAACACAGTCTATCTTCATGATATGTACATGCATATGTGACTATGCATAGGTACATAATGGGTATGTATATGATGGTGTGTGTAATGTGCATATCACGTCGTTGGGAGACTCCGTCTGTGGTGTCAGGGACCAAATGATTACTCCTTTGACTTACTAATACATTACACGGTCTCTAAGAATCTATCAAACCTAGGTCTCCCAAGTATTGGTAATACGGAGGGAGAAAGCAATAAGAGGGCAACACTTTTCTTTGAGTAGGAAACTTCATCTGTGTTGTGTATTCTCCGTACCTAGTGAACGTCCGTGTTCACTCAGACACCACAAAGTTTAATAACATAACGTATAAATATGGGGTAACGAAAGAATAGCTGAGATGTCCCATAAGATTTGTAAAACAATTCTTACAAACTGTATGACAATCAGAAGCTTTTTTAGAATAAAAGATAAATCTACTTCAGTAAGAGGACTTAAATACAGACTCTCTCTAATAAGAATTATCATTGTATCCATTGAAGTGTCGTACTACTTTAATGTGACATCAATGATTGAACAGATACCTTGTACAACGGCAAAAATTCTAAGTCTTCACGTCGTAAAGACTATTGAGGATGTAAATGTTTAATCTCTGTGTTTGTTCATACAAACTCCCTTACCCCGTCCCGTCCGTAAATCATACCTCGACAATGGACAACAGTCTCAAAAGAAAATAATTTTTTATCCTGTTTTCTTTTGGTTTCTTAGAAAATTATGAAGTCAAGCCAAGTCAAGTCAGCGCAGACTGAAAAACGCTGGGGTACTTAACGTCGTGCGGTCCGGAGGGACAGGTAGTGGTTGAGGACCTCAAGTGAGTCTGAGTGCAGGTAGCTCAGTCACTACGGTAGGTCGGTAGAGTAGGAGCCAGCAGGGGAAGAAGAGGACGGGGGTTAGGGAGGGTCGTAGTTTCAGAAAAGGTTACTCAGTTGAGAAGTGTACTCCATCAATCGGAAATTTTTTTTTTAACAGAATCTTGAAGGACCTCATTATAGAATCTATACCAAATAAACGGAAACAAGAAACATAGGAATAAAAAGAAAGAAAAATTGAGATCCTATTTGTCAGTACCGTCTTACTTATACTTCAGATATCAAACGGACCTTACTTCGTACTCTTGTATGACGTCAAGTAACCACGTCTCTTTGCTCCGTGGTCACAACTACACCTAGAAACCGATTAGTGTCGTAAAGTACTTTTCCATCTTGATAGTTATGAGGGGTAAAATGGAGTCATTCCAGTCCCAACCGAATGAAAGGATTACAACCGATGTTTTGGAAGTAAATGAAAAGACCCTTGTCCCACAATGACCAATTAGAAATATTTATTTTTGGACAAAATTTTCATTAAATATAATTATCTTTTTGTTTCTACTGTTGAAAAAGCGGATTGGGGGATGAATATATTATTGTCAGAAAACAGGGACTAAAGAACACGACGTCAATGAAAAGAATGTTTATTAATAAAATCTTAACAAGTCAAGTCAAGTAAGCGAGTCAACACAGGCTGAGAAACGTTGGGGTACTTAGCGTCGTGTGGTCGGGAGGGTAGATAGTGGTTGAGGCCCTCAAGTGGATTTGAGTACACGTAGCTCAGCCACTACGGTGGGTAGGTGGAGTAGGAGACAGTAAGGGAAGAGGAGGACGGGGGTTAGGGAGGGTCGTAGTCCCAATATCGATTACGAATTATCAAAAGTAAGCGGTAAATGGTAGGTGGAAATAATGTGTTCGGTAAAAAGTTGAACTTAAAATAAAGAATTTTAAGAAATTAGTCACAGCGAATCACTGTTTTCCACTCCTTTAAATAGACTACAAACTAAACAGTGATTAAAAATCCCATCAATGGTGGTTTTGTGTAAACGATAAAAAGGAGCTAAAAAGATGAAAGTATCAATCATACTTTCATGTGTAATTACTTCATCCTTTAACCTAATAAAAACGGTCAGTCAAAGTAGTAACAGTCTTTTTTCACCGAGAAAATAAAGAGACTAAGAACTGGTTTTCCAACAGTCACTAGAGGTCTCCTTCTGGGAGATCCAATCAACAACTATACAAAATTAAAACACAAGAGGATCAGGATACTATATTGTAGAGGTATCAGTCATATAAAATTGAAGATTTTATAAAAGATCTTAAAATCTAAAGGTTATTAGAAAAAAAAAGAAAATTTAAAACAGAAGATTTACTCTTTAATTGACTGATACGAATATCGTTTGGAACTTTCTAATCACCATAAGGAAAGTTTACAAATAATTGTACTTTGAATTTTGGTAAACCTTTCTTTATCTGAAACCTATAATAAGTGACTTTCCTTCCTATACAACGGAAGGTATTGGAGAATTTTCATTTTTCCTTTCAGAGGTATATGTGTACCGAAAATAGTTCTTGTATTCAACAAAAAAAAGGGGGAAAGAAATCCCAAGTGATAGTCTGAAAGAATTCCGATTACACCAGAGAACCTTACTTAATACAGTATAACGTCTTTGGTACCGATCTCCTAACCGTATAAATGTACTCCTATATGGACCGGATTTTCTACCGGTGTTTGGGCGGTATAGAGTGTCCATCTCGACTTAAATATAATAAAAGGGGTTATTAAGTCATCAACAAATAATAAATTTGAAAGTTTGGTAACCCGTTTTAAAAAGGGGATCAATAAATTAGTACGACAACCTCCGTAAACTAAAAATAAACAAAAAGTTTAATCGAAACTCTAACCGGTCCTTCATAAAACCTACTATATATAATTGTAGTAATAGTTTCCAATTACTAACTGAATACAAAGTTAAACAGAATAAAGGATTTTGCATCAATTCTTACTTTCACATAAATAGAGTTTCCTCTTTAAATAAAACGGAGTTTTGTACTAAATGAAGTTTCTACTAATATTTATCCATATTCTCCTACATTAATTCCTCTCTAATAGCTTATATAAAAACCAACACAAAACTTACTGGTACACTAGTAATGACTTCGCCTCCACCACCCTCCGTACTAAACTTATTAACCCAACGGATTTAAAGGAAAAAGTACTTCTTTATCATGAACCTGGGTTGTTGCCAGTCTAAGAATTTCCCTTTTGTAATCAAGGGAAATTTGTACCCTAAGTCAAAAGGTGATATTAAATTGAAGGAACTTGGACCCTAGTCTAATAGTAGAATACAAGTTAAATTTCTACCAACAAAATTGACTAAGAACCTTGATTATGAATTAACTCACGACCACCACAAAATGCAACGTCCCTTCGTAATGAAAATAAAGTTAAGGTTAAGACTTTTGGAATTTACTGAAGGTGGAGACTTCATCGAGGGGAAGTAGAAGGACATATGTCAGATTGACGGAGAAGGACTTAAAAACGAACGGTGTGTATCAGGATACCCTTTATTAGGAACACTTGGGGGTTTCCAATGAAATTCATCCCGTGGATTTTTAACCAACTCAGATTTTGACCTATAACATAGTAAACACCCAGAGACAAAGGCGTGTGTATTTAATTTGGTAACGAATGCTGTATCTACACAAACAGACCCCATATCAATAGAGACCGTACTTGATCAACTCCGACCTCACATCTCCTCCTCTAGACTAACGGAATTTTACCAATGAGAGAAGTCTTGTGGTCCTAGGTCGACCTCGTACATACAAATACCACTTTTAAAAAATAGACCATTTGTACGGATCCCTAAGAAAAACATATCGGTCCAACTACTGATATTATTCTTGGTAATTTTATTCCCTGATAAAATTTTACATCCGGAGATGGTTATCCGTTTTTCTGAGGTTAGGACGATAATAAACTTTTTGAAAAGTAAAACCAAAAATTTGACTTCAAAGTCACTCTCAAAGATTGCAATTTGACTTTATACGAATATAAGAGTTTTTTGCAAAAAACCTAACCATCTAACCTCACTGTATCTATTGTACTTTCGACCTGTCATAGAAACCTTACCGTCGAGAAATATTTTACCGAAATACCCCTCTTAAGGAAGGACAACAGGGACACCACCTATCCTGAACCAGTAACATGGGAACACGAAGTTCGATATACCTCTGAAATGAATTCGAAAAAAGGGAGAGGGAAAAAGACATAAAGTATGAAACTTAATTGAAAAAAATTATCGTATGTATCAGAGAAAAGGATCAGTCTCAGTTTTTTAAATTTTCTATTTAACAAATTTGACTTAAACTTATGGAATAGATAGAAAGACAAACGTTCCCTGTAGTTTTCATTTTTACACGACAACTTTTTGTTAGACTGTCGGACGTAACGACTGAAACCCAACCGCAATTTCAAACTCCGACCGTTCAGACGTCCACTATGGGTACCTGTCCATTCCTACTATTGATATTTGAGAATTCCTTTTTATTTGAACAGGGTATAAAAGAATCTACCGACCAAACCTTAGTCAACCAGATTTTAATAACAGCACCAATAATTTAACCGTAGATTATGTTCTTATTGACAGAACTCATTCAAAATTTCAACGATTCCTTCTATAAAAGTATACCATCAAATCTAGTTCCTCAAGTAGATTTTGTTAAGTCTACAATATCCCGAGATAAAAATTTTGATAGTTTCTTAGATTGTGTAAAATTATCCGGAGTAAGAAAATCCCTCAAGAATTATAATAATTGAGTGATCGAAATTGAACCCCAAAGGGATCACCGAGTTTACCATTTCTTAGACGGACGTAGTGTCCTCTGGACCCAAACTAGGGACCAAACCTTTCTAGGAACCTCTTCCTTTATCGTTGGGTGAGGTCATAAGAACGAACCCTTTGGGTACCTGTCTCCTCGGACCACTCGATGTCAATTAGCTTTAAATATGTCTCTAGAGTCGTTATCTTGGGACATTCCTTCCGGTCTCTCCTTTTCTTATAGGTATACAAAGTAAGAGTCTTTGACTCCGTTCCTTTCCACAAAAGTTTTGTCAAGTTGGTTTTCCACAATAAAGGAATGTTTTGGTTTACTAAAAAATATTAGTAACGAAGTAGAAAGTTTAATACTTTTAATAAACTAGTGGACTAAGAGTCTAAAGAGAAAAGGGTCACATACGAGAACCGGAGGTTCTTGTGTCGTGTTGTTTAAAACCGTCATGACTGATTACTAAATTCTTAAATCAGTTGTCAGTATCAAGATCTTTCAACGGTCGTATACATAAAACCTTCCTTCCGTAAAAACACCTCATAACGACTCTACCCTCTAACACGTCCTTCAGATCCTTGTTTGAAGACTCGACTAATAAAATTCTGAATTCAAAAGGTTTCTTAAGTTAGGAAACCATGGAATATTTGAATTGAATGGTAGGGTTTTGAATCCCCTAAGTAAGTATAGAAAATTACGGGAGTACTAACCCAATATATTACACCCACTTTTATTATGTATTGTTATTATGTATTAATGTACATACGTATTATTATTTATTATGTAGTGACTAAGGAAATCTAAAGTGTCTGGTCTTATAAAGTTTACGTACAATAACTTATAAAATATAAAACGTTTCTTGTGACCTTTTTTTACTAAAAAGAGAAAACAGTAGTCAACTATTTTCTCTCCTGTAAAATGTGATTTTTTTTCCACTACACTAGTAAAGTATTTTTATCTTCATGAAACCTACTGTATGTAAATAGATATCCTTTTTTCTGAAAACCCTTTTCGACCGAATCTCGTGTTAATTTTCAATAAATTTCACCGTTTTATCTCTTTCAATGAGAAATTTCAGAATAATAATTATTCACTTAATCTTTGAACTTGAAATCCCAGAATCACTCGTTAAAAAAAAAAGAATTATTGGAAACAATTTACACATAAATGTCCATTAACGGGTTAAAGATCACATCGAGTGTCATTGAATTATTACATCGAAAACCTTTATGATTATAGACCCGGTGGGGGATCTGGATGATTTTGAGTTCACCTAACACTAGATGGGTCCATAGTGTGTCTTTAAAAAATTTATGTACTTAAAACAGTTCGTGGTTGGTCTCAGTCGACATGATCGGACCATTAGTATCAATGTAATTATTCTTTATCGTTTGACAATCCCTGTCTATAGTTATTTCTTATATTCTGTCTAAAGTACTTCTTTGTTTATCTAAAACACGTTTATCTTGAAATCTTCAAATAGATAGGAAATACACCGATTAAACGAAATACAAAATATAACAATATGAGTTTTTCTCATAAAAAAAAAATTCCTATGTGAAGTTCGTCACATGTCAGCTTTTCATATGTCTAAAAAAAGAGAGAAGACAGGAGACAGGTGTTTATTGGTAACAAGTTAAACACTAATGAAGATCTTCCCCCTTTTTCAGATTCGGATTTGGTCGTATCATACACAACTATATAGATAATTCACATAAGACTTCCCTAGAATAATATATGTGATGAAACAAGAAACGACAAAAGCAGGATATCATAAAAATCTTGAGAAATGTACAATCAGGAAAATCTAGATGGAGTACAAAAAGATTCTCGACGTATCATGAAAATAGACAAATTCGTGTGGGATGAGTACCAACGGAGGTCAAAGGTAATGACAACATAATGAACTTTACCTTATTTTAAGACTACCAGTTTTAAATCAATAGAATGGACTATCATCTGGTGTCAACCAGAACTAAGAGAAATGTTTACTATTTTACAGTCAAGTGTTTCAATCATTAACGATAAACGAAAAGTGTAGAAAAAGTCCACCCATGGGCTTCCATATACCGAGGTCTCCACAATCTCCCACGATAGTTGAAGGTTTCCCTACGTAAAAACTCCTATCTATACATGCGGTACCCTAATCAGGACACCCTTGACCGAAGAGCGACATGACGACGTCTACCATTCCCTTGTTTATAAAAAATTTTTCTAATAATACATACACATACACACACATGGACGATGTGTAAATACTTTTCCCAACTAATGAGAGTTTCCATTATAATATTTCGTGTCGACAAAAAATTCATCTGAGGGTCTTCACCCTCGTATTTCTTTTAAGTCCTCCGTCCCCTGTCCTCCAGTCCTTTCCTTTCCATGACTTTACATAACTAAGTAATACCAACGGTCTACGAAACGACCCGTGAAGTGTATGGAAAAGAATAAAGGATTTTGTTGAAACCTCCATTAATAACCGAATCAAAACATACACTCCTTAAACTGTGAGTTTAAAATTCATCTTTAATTGATCGAACAGATAAAACCGACGTTCAACTACTCACTATCTTGGATCTAAACTTTACGACTAGGTCTAAGTCCCTCTCCCGACGATGGAACCAGTCCAGTATACCCAGGACTCTGTGGATTCCCAATTTCAGTCGAGAACCCACTCTCAACGCACATCTAAACCGGAGGGTCTGTAACAGGACCCTTCGATAAGTCGTGAACGTACTAGGAGTCGTTGTCTATCTTAATCGTAAGATAAGAGGTACCGACTCGTGTAATATCACGTCCAATCTAAGACGGAGAAGTTTCGAAACTTTCAGACTAGATGACATCTGTAATATTTGTACAATGTAAGAGATCGTGTAGTGGAACCAAGGTTCCCTAAGGATCAGGAATAAAAACTTTAGGAAAAGTTTTTGTCCATAAGTGTAACTAACTGACATTTGGACGTACAATATAAGGACCACACTTCCTAATATCACAACACCAATGACAGAAATCACGAGGAATCTTCCACAGAGAAAAGAGGTTAACAATGTGAAAAACCCTATAGTCTTATATTCTATTTGAAAGACTGACGATTGGGGGTTTGGTCACAATCACACTACAAAACAAGAAAAGATTAAAATTAAAAAATTTCCACATTGATAAAATTGGATACAAGATTCTCATAACAGCCTCATGACATTATCAAAAAGTCACATACTGTCTGATGGAGACCATATACTTTAAACTGAACCCTTTTTCCACGAAAATTTCCCTTAAATCACCTGTCACCAGTCCTTACCTATCGGTAAGTAAGAAGGTTTTAACCACATCCTCACCTAGGTCTTGGACAAGTCACACAAAACCCAGTTTCACCTTCTACTTGCGTAAATAATACACAATACCTCCGTTTTTCTATCGGCCACTCTACCGTCTACAATGTCTTTTTATGTAACGAATTTCAAACTGATTATTCTTGAGAGACTTCGTTTAGTTAACCTATATCATAATACTCCCTATTTGTTACATGTCAAGTCAACTATTTTTACATAGAACCTGTCAATTAAAATCTCATTCCAATTCATACTTAACAGGTACATCCATTTACAAAAGACTCAAATACACGAGTCAGTACAGGTTGAGAACGTTGGCGTACCTGACTTCGGGTAGTCCGAGTAGACATATTCCCTAAAAGGTCCGTTCTTATGACCTCACCCTAACGGTAAAGGAAGAGGTCCTATAGAAAGGTTGGGTTCCTAGCTTGAGTACAGAGGATACAGAGGAAGTACCGTCCACCTAAGAAATGGACGACTCGGTACCTATTTACAATTATGGACTCTTCACATTTCTTTATAATAGCCTCAAACCTCCTCACTTCTCAACGAAACAAAACATACTCCCTTCAAAAATACCTCATTCTCCTATCTACGAATCTAAAGAATTTATGGAACGTACACGATACCTTATGAGTCGACGTCTCTCCGTAAAGACTAGGTTCAGTCTTTAGTGTCCCTTGTCACACTTGTAACGATTTCATCACTAAAATTAAAAAAACTACCAATCAGTAACTACCAAATCAAATCACTCAGAGTTTAAAGTTGCACGTTTGGTTTGAGGACCCTTAGAATTTTAAGTCTAAAACTGAGTCATCCAGACCCGGATTATTAATGTAAAGAATATTCGACGGACAGTTACGACGACTGGACACCTGGTGTAAGTCTCATCACTCCCATTATTCTGTGGAATCTTACAGTCACGAGAATTCACGTGTTCGTCTCGGGTTGATAAGTCGGTGGTTCATAAACATGTCAATCTGTCCCAACTTAATCTATCGGAGGAAGTACTAGGTCAATTGAATTAACATACGTCCTCATAAACCATACAAAACTCTTGAACGTGTCCCAAACAATAGATATATGTCTACATAGACCAGTGACTTCAACGAGTAATCAAAGGGTAGTTCCCGTCTGTCAAGTGTCTGAGCTCAGTAAGACTCCACCTAAGTCGAATGCAGTATCGACATACGGGAACACGTTTAATACCTTGAAAAAAAACTTGAATAGTAGACATTTTATCCCATTACGGTGGACATGAGACTTCTATTTTATTTCAAAGACCAATCGCAATTCACAAAGAACTCTCAGGGAACCTGACGTTCCTCTAGTCAGGACCTACAAGTAACCTTCCTGACTACGACTCCGACTTTGAGGTTATGAAACCGGTGGAGTACGTTTCTCGACTGAGTAACCTTTTCTGGGACTACGACCCTCCCTAACCCCCGTCCTCCTCTTCCCCACTGTCTCCTACTCTACCGACCTACGTAATGGTTGAGCTACGTTTTTTATTTTTTTTATTTCAGTCGTAATAAAGGGGTAGATAAAGGGTAATTCACTACCCTGGTCTACGGTACTAGAATCAAAAGACTTACACCTCGAAATTCTGTTGAAAAACTGAGAGAGGAAAGTGAAAGTAGTTCTCCGAAAAATCAAGGAGAAATGAAAGACGGTATTCCCACCACAGTAGCCGTATAGTCTCCAATAACTATAAAGGGGACCGTTGGAACTAAGGTCGAACACGAAGAAGGTCGGGTCGCAAAGAGTACTACATGAGACGTATCTTCAATTTATTCGTCCCACTGTTATATGTCGGAACTGTATGAGGAAAAGGATAAACCTTGGTCAGACAACAAGGTACAAGATTCACAACGAAGGACTGGACGTATGTCCAAAGAGTTCTCCGTCCAGTCCACCAGACCATAAGCGTAGACAAGGTCTTAAAAGGTCAAATAACACTAGGTGTGTCAGTTTCCGAAACCGTATCAGTTATTTCGTCTTTATCTACAAAAAGACCTTGAGAGAACGAAAAAACTACTAGGTCGCCTACAACCGTTAAACGAGACCAAGGAGACGGAAAAGATTTTGGTTGAACTTGTAGACCTTCAAGTGCCAAGGTTCGGACCGAACCTCTTAAAACTCGTAATGAAATGATCGCACTCTACTCACGTTAACACGTCATCAAACTTGTAAGAAACCGTAACGGAAAGAAACCCTAACCTTACTTTTGACTGGAAAAGGTCAGGACAGGAATATCGCATACTGTCAATCCTTTTCCGTCATTTTCATACGAAATCTTTTGAACAAAGTCAATCCTTCCGTTCTAATAAACTTAATTTTACTGAAAAGGGGAAAGAATGTAAAGTCCTGGACATCTACTTATGTACGACGGTAAACTCCTTCTTTAACCGGTCGTAGGGAGAGAACTTCTGTACGTCCTTCAACAACACGTATTTTTTTTCTCCGGACAAAATTCTCTAATAACCGTCTTTGTACGACATTCAATAGCAATCGAAAAGTGAAATTAAAGGTTAATTTTTTTTACGAGCAGTCTCCTTACTAAATATAAAGACGTGTAAAAGAAACACCTAAAGGACTCCGTCTTTAGAACCATGTTCCATGAGATATGATCTCAGGATCTTTGTTACGTCATTCCGGTGTAGACATGTGAGCACTTCCTCTACCATTTCAGTCGGCACCCCCTGTAAACCGAAACACGAGGACACAGTGTCACACAGGGGATAAACCTTCCAAAGGTTCCCTTCGTTCACGGACTGACACTCGGACACCCCTCTCAACCCATTGGAACGACTAGTGGTGGAAGTGTATACTACAGCAAAATTTTTCACTTCATGGGTCATAAGAGAGGTACTGTCAATGACGTAAAACTAACCTACTAAAAGTTCAAGTATTCTCTGATCCTTACACTTCCGACCTTGTTATAACGGGACCAATAAAACAAGTTCTATGTTGATCTTTGTACCTATTCGGTTCATCTCTTAGGAATTCACACCGAAGGATTGGGAAAAGGATGAATAGACGTTCCATCTTTACGACTATAATTGATTCTTTTATTATTTTTAACCATTTGAAGAGTTTCGGAATCAAAACTTGAGTCAAGTTTCCAATCGAATTTAAATTTAATGGACGAAACACTTATTAATAGTCTCTATAAACCTTAATTTGTTTAGTGGACGACACTAGTAGAGGTCACGAATTTTTTTTTTTTTATGACAAAAGAGAGTCACGAAGAGAGGTACACTCTATAAGTTTTCACTTACAACTGTCTATAGTTTGAACCGATTAAAACTCTGGAAGAAATTGGGTGTCTTATCGTTAAAGAAATACTCTCAAAATGAGATCAAGGGTTATCTTTTTTTTTAACAATACTATAAATTTACACAAAAAGGAAATATCCCTTACCGTTACGAGACACTTTGCTATCTTCTTACAACCCTAGTGCTACGGCTTCGGTCCAATAGTCGACCTACACATCCACTTTCTTAATGAGTCTACGTTTCTGATTGTTTATAATAATGGTGTCTCCTGTAACATTGTCACCAGTGCTACCACTGTTTACAACTGAAAGGAGGGTTTCTTAGATCAGATACTACCAACGTGGTACACATGTGTGACTCTTTGTCCTGAGAGTTGACCTCGACGATTACTTTGACGAATGTCAAATAAAAGACACACTTTACTCATCCTACACAGGATCTGTAGAGTCTTTCTTCTGGGAGTAAAGTTTTCCACCGAGACCCTCTGAATACCGTAACGGACATCGTCTCTGTATGTACTTCCTGTGCGCTGATTCTCTTTTCAACATTTGAGATATTTCTTTGAAAACTTTTTTACATGTACTTCTTACACCGGGAGAGGTTTAGTTCCTAGAAAAACCTGGACCGATTAGTGCACAAACTTTTGACTGTAGTCTAAAGAATTACAGACAGTCTTCTGTGATTAAGGAATTTACTTGATGACGATAAAAAAAAAATTTAGTTTTTGAAAAGTAAAGTCTAAAATTTTCCAATTGAACAAAAATAACGTAAACGACAACACAAAGATATTTACTGATAACATTACGGTTATACTGTGTCGAACACTTACAAATCACACGACGACAAGACACATGTATTTGTTTCAGTAGATTCACCCCATGTCATTTCTCCGAAGGTTCGTAATGAAATTGGAGGGAGTTGTTCCATATGGAGTCAAGGTGCCAACGATTTAATATTTTAACTTTTGTGATTGTTTTAAAGTTATTATTTAACTGGGTACAAAACATTGTTCCATAATGTTTAAGTGACACAATAAATTCTTTTTTTCCATTCGATACGAATCACGGTTGTTATTCACCGGTAAACATTTCGTCACAAAATCGAAAAGAACACGATCGAACACTAAATTCCTTTTTTTTTTCACAACAAAAAACTTTACTTTTTTACCACATAAAGGGGGAAAAGAGGGTACAAATTTTTTTAGTAGAATATCGGTCAAGGGTTTTATGACGTATGAATCGATGTATAAAAAAATCCACACGACACGAACCCCTGATAAACTTTTAAATTTCGTACTAAATTTTAAAAAATTCACTCGACATTGTGACCTTTCGAGAAGTAAAAATAAGAAATTTTTATCTAAAAAAAAAGGATAAATATATACATTTTAACATCACATAAAGAAAAGTGGTTTGTCACACACCCTGTAAGAACTAGTGACAAAATCTTAGTGGAGTCCTTCACAGTAATGGGTCTTAAGGAGTGAGAGACGAAACTCTGAACATTTGAAATAATGATATAAAGACGAACCACGGTAGAACAGTCTCATTATAAACTACAGACACTATACAGTTCTTAATAGGATCCTATCTCTAAATTTGAAAGTTCGTGTCTAAAGTCTACAATGACGAAATTTTGTTTAGTCCCTATTGTTCAATTTGAATATTGAATTTTATACGTTACTGTAAATCTCCATTGGTTACAACTATATCCATTGTATCGAATCGGAGGAAGGTGTTTAACGAAAATGTTGATTGACTATAATTAAATCCTATCAAGTACGGAATAGGAACTACTCTTTTACCTTGACTATTCATCCACGGTTTCACGAAAAGTTTTGTTATAATGTAATCTTATATTAACCTAAGGAAGAGTTTAACTGTCCGGTTTCGTTTTGTAATTAATCTAATGACTGGTTGTTTATCAGTCATAATACGATACATGAAAACAGTCCAGTAAAATTTTAGGTACAATTAAAATATTTCCTTAAAAAATACACAGTGATAGTCCTCGAGTGACACTTACACAATAGAAGTTTACCGATAAATTGGTGTGTCATGTGATGTAAAATGTATTTTGTACGTGAATTAGAGACCCTTATTTAATATAATAAATATTTATTATGTATCCAGTTGTCTGAGATTCGTCCCTCCCTTTCTTCTCATTGTCGTAACAGCAGACACACGGTGTGTGGTATGTCTCTTAACACAAGAACCAGTGTATTACATGGGTTCCGAAACAACATAAAGATTCTTAAGGGTAAAGTCACAACTCAAATGGAAATAAAGTTTTTTCATGAACCGAAGAGTTAAAGAACCAAAACGAAGATGGACCTTTGATTAGTTCTTCCCTTTTATTACTCTTACAAGTATGTTCTTTTAACAAGTAGAGAACTTCTGACTAAAGATGGACAAGACTTGTAAATTAGGACACAAATTTTCAATTTTTTCAGTTTCCTTTTGTTCCTCATAATACTACTTACAAACCGAATACACTTGTGAATTTCTCAATGTAAATATTCTGGTCAATAAGTGTTTTATTTCAAAAGAGAAGTACAATCTTTTGTAAAAATCTTTAGGACCCATAACATGAATTGAGATCGATTGGTTAAAATGTTATTTTGGACATAGGAAAACTCTTGATGTAACCATCTTTTTATTAAAAATATTCGTCATTTTATTCTTACAAGGTCACTGATGGACAGGACATGGATCAGAACAATTTTGAAAGAAAACGTCCCGTAAAAGTACAAACCAAATGTCAGTCAGATCTCACCCGTTTAATTATTTTTCAAACTCGAATCCCTATGACTTTTTTTCTTTCTAGTTTCTTTCTTTTTACTAAACAAACCCCCATTTGTCTGGGGTTATTAAAAAAGGAGTACACATACCACGAGGAATACTAAGCAGAACATAAAACGGAAATACTGTGTGTAGTCTTGACGACGAGATTGAATGTGAGAATTGGAACGGGTCTAGAGGCACATTCCTTACGAAATACTAGATGACGGTATCCTGACTACCTGATCAGGTTTGACTACCTGACAAACCGACATAAGCTTCAGATACGGGACGTGGCGAGAACATACATAAAATCTGCGATCCGTCAAAAGTCGTACACTGCACACTAAGAACAAACTTACAAATAATGTCCATGGAACACTTAAGGTCTTGTCTCTGACACGGAGTGTCAACCAGGGTACTTGAACGTGACAGGAAGTACCACTACAAAACTTTTACGTTAGTCTTTCTTTCTTCAAATCTTGAATTTCTACTTAGTATTTAGTACTTTTATATTTCTTTGAGAAGAAGGGGGTAGGAATGAGGATCCATCATATTGTCGATGTAAATTCATTTTACGTCCATCCTCCCCTTTTTTAGGACCTATCAAATCACTTTTTTTTGACTAATTGACAAATTTTTTCTACGAAACGGTGTCTATAAAAGGTCAAAGAGAAAAAATGGAAAAATTTTATAATGAAAAATCCTTGTAAACCATATTACACGTATTTTAATAAATGACTAAATACCCGTTTTACTATGTTCATCGTAGAACTAACTTGTAGTAAATGGAGTCTATAAGTTGGTCGTCATGTAAAAAATACGTCAGAGTTGGGTATAGGATAAACAATGGAGAGTTTTATAACCATTTGTTAATAAAATCGAAATGAGACATAAAGAACAGTCACAAAACCCGTGTCCAACAACATGATGACAGTTTAACATGAACGATAAAAAAGACGTTCATAAATTGTTTTTCAGTTTTTTCTTTTTTTTTTTTCAGGGTATTTTGGGGTGGAACCCATTCACTAACAATTTATAACATGTTTATTTTACATACGATAGGGGTAAGGTAAGGGTTCAATTTATTTTTTTATTTGTACCATACTAAACGTATACTTCAAAAAGAAATCAATATATAAGAATTTCTACCCTTGTCGTCGAAATATTAACTATCACTCAGAATGTGGAACCTTACACGTTTTTACCCCTGTCCACTTTCCCTCCAAACAGTTAATACCGGAAAGAGAGGAAACAACACATTCGTCCAACACAAGGAAACTTTCATGTCTACAACCAGGATGGTTAAAATTCTCTCTGATTTGCCGTAATCAGTGGAACAGAAAAGTATGTCTGAAAAAGAATTTTTCACTGAATTCATTATCTGTAGTTTCTATGTTTAATGTGAAGGGTTGTTGTCAAATGGTTATCTTCCTTCTTAAGACCATAAAAGGTGAATTCCATTAGTCATTCTCCCTAGTGGTTCCTTCGTTCGAAAGTAAACGTAAAAATTACAACGATTAAGATTTGTGATCTTAAAACCAAATAGTGGACTAAAAGGTTCGTTTACCCCCACCTTCTCGGGGTGGATGGGTGTAAATTACAGCTTCAAGTGTAGTTACCCAAGAGTTAAAAAATCCCATTTCCACTTCCTTCCCCGTTGTGAATCCAATGTGACCAAACTTTCTTTGACGTAAAAGAAGATTTTTTTGGTTTACTTTTACGTTTGTACCATCTTAGACGTTCCTTAGAGATGTCTTTCTGACTTTGACAAAGATCACAACGAGACGTTTTGACTAAGAAGTCTTTCAATTATCATACATTAGTTATATATGTCTTAATACTACATTCAAAACCCCTTTGTCGTGTGGTGAAGGCTCAGTAAGTGTAGACGTACAGGTGTTTTGACCCTTGAAAAAAGAATTACGAAAGTCAACCTGTCCACCTCCCTAGTGTCCTCACTATTGGAGTGACTACGACGATTGTACGGACGAGTGGACCAAAAGTCAGAAAACTAACACACCAATTATCCGACGTAAGGAAAAGATCATCTACTTTTATAGAAATTCGGTGTAAACGAATACAAGAACTTTCCAAAAATGATCCCGAAAAGTCTAAACCAAAAATAAAATAACTGCTACCAAATTTGTCAAATTTTCTACTTCAATCAAAATTTTGTAAATTCATATAAAATCGAAGAGACATAATTCCTTTTTCATTTCCCCTTGTGTTGTAAGAAGGAGACTTTTTGACGAAAACTTTACATCCGAATACGAAGCAAACACACTGAAAACGATTGGATGGAAAATAAAAACAAAATATCGAAAGTGACTACCACTACCTAAAAAGACATCAAAAATGTATCGGTCCATTCACCTACTCCCGAAAGTTTGGAAACTCACCGTAGGATCCGTCTATTTTTAAACGTCAGAAGTTCGGTCAAGAAATCCACGAAAACACCAGTCACGAAAATTTCGTCTCCCATGAGGGGATTTTTGTCGAGTCTTTTTTAAAATTCCCTGTTAAAATCGAGTTCACGTTTTTTTGGAACGAAGAATTATCACTACACTGGTACCATTCATAAAACCGTTTTATAGGGGATTTTTAGACATTTGATAACGTGTCTTGGTCCTACGTTCGGAACCGAAAGTACTTTGTGACGACTTTTCATTTACTGTCACTAGACCTTTGATTCTTACGGATACACGTTTCTTATCCAACGTCCATGACTTCTCGATAAAAATACGTATCTTTAGAGTATGAGGTAAGATTTGCGTTATTGAGAATTTTGGTTCTTTTATCAAAGAATCTCATATGAAAATTTTTCTGTGTGATTCTTTGTGTAATGACTCGAAACTACAGTTGCTTTACTCAATCTTAAGGTCCCAGACAGTTAGGAGACCTGTCCCGGTGATGACGCAATCAAAAGAGTGGGCATTTGTTGTCATCGATTAATAGTCCCAGAAACTGTCAAAATTTTCATAACGTTTGACATGTTCCTATCCCTGAAACAGAAAACATTGGGAGATACTTTTTTCATCTGTTTATAAGGACTTATTTACTTCAGTGTGAAGTACTTACGAATAATTTAAAGTGAAATTTGTGTATGGTTATACCTCAGGACTTAAATATTCCATGTAAGGAAGCCCCCCCCCCAGATGAAAAACTATGTTTGTAAATCTATTGTGACAGTATGTAAAAGATAATAAGCACCCTCACCGAAATGTCCTTAAACGGTTTCACGAACAATCTGTTTACGATCAAGGATCTTGTACGGGTTCTTAACGTAAATTTTTGTAGGATGTTTTCTAAGAAGGTATCTACCACACTCATGGTATAAAATTCTTCGGACCTTCTTTGACAAGTTTGAAAGGCCAAAAAAGAATGTACACTTGGTAGAAGATCGGTTTGACTAGTCCGAGGACTTGACTTCTGGAACCAGACCCTCTCTTAGAATCTAAAAGTACTTATGTCTTTTTGACGTCGTAGAGGGTTACCTAGTTTTCTAATGAGTAAGGTAAAGTTGAGAATTGGTGACAAAGAAATGACGAAACAAATGTCAAACATTTTTATAGACCGACGACCCAACTTCACTTGAGAAGTTTACATGGTGTATTTATGAAGTGTTCACAATTTAATTCGTATACAAAGTTAGGGATTCTATCAGTATAAATAAAAAAACTTGTCAATGAATGTTGTATAGTGACCTTAATTTTGAATTTTAGTACATTGACGAGTATACTAAGTTTCCGTTCCGTGTCGGTACTATGTACAAATTGTCAGAGGGTATTTATGTTTTTATGTAGAAATATTTATATTCTTTTACATTATTGTATAGAACAATTTCGTGTTGTCGAAAATCAAGAAATCTCTTCAGACGGACTTTGAGGTATTGACTTTGGTACCAATATGAGTATTGGTCGAATCCCTCCTACAGCGGGTGACGGATTGTAGACATCCTGTCAACCCCATAAAGACGTTTCGTAAGTATTAAACACATAATAGGTTTTCATCAAAGTAGTCGACTATGAGGGAGACACGTAAATGACTACAAGAAAGGTACCCGGAATAATTAAGATTAACGACATTCACAAGTTTACGGACTTTCTACTTTGTTTACCAAATCCAACTTATTCCCTTCATTTGTTGTAATTCGGTCTCCTGTCAATCCTAAAATCAGTCAAAATCTTGTCATGATCCTTTGTTTTACATTATCTACAATCATTTCAAGTTTTTGTTAAGAGTAGTTGGAGTATTTTGAAGTGTGTAGTGTACTCCGTCACAGTCATATCTCAACGGACAGGGATGTAGTGACTTACATTTGTCCCGTTCGTTGAGTTGACGTGTTAGACTAAAACAAGGAGTGGAGTAAGACAGTATAGAAAAGGATCATGAATTCAATTGTCTCAAAGACCAAGAGATATTTTTGGGTCTCAGACTATTCTGCTCATGAAAATTTGATTACCGGGTCCAATGAGTTTAGATGGAAATGTAAAACAAACAAAACAATCTGAAACGGCATATTTTCAAATTATATCGATATTTTTGTCTCCCGTCGTCCCTTCTGGAGATCGTCGTGTGAACAAATCGACTAGGATATACATTTAGTAAGTCGTCTCACCACCTCCATACCTCCTCTCCTGTGTGGGGAGGAAGGAATTCTTCAGACTGTCTCTGGTGATGCTGGACAGTCTTTCAGGGAAAGAAGGTAGAAGGGGTGGAATTATCCCGAGGAATGATAAGTGAAGGAGAATCGGGAAGTACATGGTACAGAAAAGATTGGTACTAGTAACAAAATCAATGAAATAATCCTATACTTCTTTTTTCTTCTTTTGTAATTTAATCCTGGTTAGTTGATAATTTATGACTATGTGACTTTGTCTAATGACTGGAAAGATAAGAATTCGGAGGGACACTTTTTATGATGACCTTATGTAAGAAATATTTGATCTTTTTGAGAAGAATACTTTTCTTTTTATCAAGTTAAAGACTTTTACTCTTTTATGATCTCCTAGACACATAACCGACTTATTTTAACTCTGAAGTTTATAAAGATCCATCGTTTTATGAAAGAATTAGTTTTACATCTTTACTGGTCGGAGTTCGAGGATCATTTTTAAATTCACGAGTCGATTGGGAAAGGTGATTATGTAAGGGTATTTGATACTGATAGTAATCCTTCCCTCCCTTTTTTGGTTGGAGGTTATACAATTCATAAAAAGGATAACAAAACTTCTTTTACCGTTACGGGACTAGAGTACAAAAAAGCCAACGGGATCTTTTATTTGAAGACTGAAGATTATAGGAAATCATAGGAATATTTCCTATGATTTTTTGACTGCCCACGTGACGCATTTTTTAAGTATTTTCCACAAAGAAGGGTATTTCAGGAGACGACGACGACGACGATTCAGCGAGGTCAGTGCAGGCTGAGACGCACTGGGGTATCTGCCGTCGGGTGGTCCGAGGGGGCAGGGACCCTAAGAGGTCCGTTCTTTTGACCTCACCCAACGGTAAAGGAAGAGGTTACGCACTTTCGCTTTTCACTTTCGCTTCAGCGAGTCAGCACAGGCTGAGGATCGTTGGGGAGATCTCGACACGATAAGTTATTCATTGGAGTCACCCGAGAACTCCTAGACTTTACACCTTGAGATAAAAATATTCCAAATTAAATTTTTGATTGTCTTGTAAAATTCATACAAACTTTGTTAAAGTCTTACATTTAAATGAAGAAGTCGATTTATTCCCAGATTTGTATATTAAATTTCTTAGATTTCTCGTTAATAAAGGTTACTGATTAGTCACTTAGTTTTACGCGAAATTCACATTTGTGTGTCTTAAAGTTTCTGATCAACCACTACCTGTCCCTCTGGACCGGACGACGCTAAGTACCCCAGCGTTTCTCAGTCTGTGCTGACTCGCTGACTTGACTTGTGTTTTCTTTTATTTTTTGAAATAATTATGGAAAGATATAACTGATGTCTAGATTTATAAAACCATGTAATTTATTTTGAATGACAGGTTCAATTAGAGTGGAAAGTGGAAAAAAAAACAACATCAACAACGATGATCTTATGGATTTTAATGTAATACATCGAGTATAAAGACCAGCTGTTACCATACGATCTTATTTAAAGGAGTTCAAAACTTTGAGTACGGAATGGGTTCGAGATTGTTTTGACAGAGATATATGGGAGTGATTGGTTACTCTAACAAAATATAAAAGAATTACAGAGTAAGATAACGGAAAATGATGACTCTAAAATATTTCGGTTGGAATTCCTATATTTTTCTATCCCGACATAGACACAGAACACTTTCAGCGAGTCAACACAGGCTGAGAAACGTTGAAGTACCTGATCGGTCAGGTACCTTAAGAGGTTCGGTCTTATGACCTCACCCATCGGCAAAGGAAGAGGTCCCCTACAAGACTTGGGTCTGACTTGGGTCTAGAGGGCGTAACGTCCGCCTAAGAAATGGTTGCTCCCTTCGGGTTCTTATGACCTCACCCATCGAATGGGGAAGAGGTCGCCTAGAAGGGTTGGGTCCATAGCTTGGTCCTAGAGGACGTAACGTCCACCTAAGAAATGGTTGACTCGATATTCGACCCAGAATCCATCTTAAATTACTCATCAAGGAAAAGTCCTACATTAACGATCCTTCTCTGTCATCTCCCGTCATACAGGGGTGTTTGACATTTTGTCTTACCATAAGAAGTCTTAATAAGTTTGTGGAGTAAAAATCTTAAAAAAACCCCCCCCACAGACAAAACTTATTTTAAGGATACTATTATAGATCACAAAGTTTTAATTATTTTCACTTCGATACTATATATGTTAGTTTCATCTGTTTTTATTCGGATAGACGTCTTTTTTTAGAATGGAAGTACTGTTGTCCAAAGAGTTTTAATATTTGTCTTACCCGGAAAGAAACTTGTTTGAAGACTTTAAGACCTGTCTTTCGTTACTATAACAATCATGGAAGTTTATTCGTCACCTCATATCAGTCTTTCTTTGATAGTTTACTCAGTAGAGTGGTAATATTTGGTAAACTTTTAATTTCCCGAGGAGAAGTATCTATAGTAAATTTACAAAGTAACGATACTATTCTGTCTAAAGGTTCTGACTGTCTGGATATCATTTTCCCCTTTTTTGATACTCCATATCAAAACGTATTACTAACTTTGTTTAGGAGGTTTATCCTCCTATTACACTTTCCAATACCGAAACTCCCCACCCCTCTCCGGTTGTGTCGTGAGGAACGAAGTTTACACATAGTCAGTGATAATAGACTTATTAGATTTCGTTCAATAAGTTGGAGGGACTCGAATCAAAATTAAAAAATTTTTATTCCTAGAAAGGTTTGAAAGTCTCTAAAAATGTTCCTAATCTCTGTTATGATAGTTCGCGAATAGTATACCGGATGTCGTTTGTATTTCTTCTCGACGTTTATAATACATTGAAAGTTATTCCGGGAGTTAATAAGTATTAGAGATTGGGGACCTTTAATGTAGATTAAATAAAAAGGACCTCTCCTCTTTCAAGTGATCTAAGAGTTTTCCCTATCAGTTGTGGTTTACCGATTTTCGGTTACGAGAAGTCATTGTGAACCATGTGACTCTTAACATAAAGGTTACGTCGTTCCGTCCACCACGTAGTTCAAAGAAAGTGAAATTTACCCTCTTCACTTAATTTCCTACATATCTATATTTTTATAAGACGTGTATTTTTGTGATATTGTTACAATTAACATTAAAGTTTTTCATATGGTAATATATTTGAGTTGGAATAAAATTTTTGATGATTAGTTCGTCCAAAGAGTGGCACGTGTTATAAAGGAAAACTCAGGTACGATGTGTCGACCAAACGGAGGTAGTATAGGCGACGTCAATATTTACCCACACTGCCACAATGTGCTAAATTTCGTTCGTAGATCCCTTTACGTCCAGTCTTTTTCTTTACTTATAAATGTACCCGTAAACCCCTATAAAGTAACTTCTTTTGAATTCTCAATACTTTCTTATTTATAATTATGAACCCTTTCAATGAGAGTTTAAATCGAGATGAATTTATGTTATAAAGTTAAGTATTCGGTGAATTGACATATTTACATTTATTTCGTAATTTTTGAAGAACGACGAGAGAGCTGGAGAAGGATAAACGTATAGAACGAACTAATGTTGAGGAGTTTTCTTTTTTTTTGTAAAATTTTCCTCACTCCTCTTCTCTGGTTTTTATTCAATTCTTATGATAAATTTCGAGGTCTTGTTTTTCCGTCTTAATACTGAAGATATTTGAAAGAGTGGTTGGTTAGTTGGTTAGGTCCAATCAGAATACACTGTCTTGAGTCGGTGAAACTACAAGTTAACATAATTTTTCCTTTTTTGTTTGTTTTTTTAATATGGGTCTTTGTTGAGAGGATCTTTCGTCCCTCGTTCAACGAAAGTACATCGTTCGACAGACGAGTTGTTGATAGTTTTGAAGACGCAAACTTTCAAAGAAATAAACATTGAAACCATTGTAGATTTAAAAAAAATTTCAAACAAAAAGTGACTTTATATTGACTGAGACGTAAATCAAGTATATCTATTTTTGTCGTCTATTTTTACGTACCATAGACTAATTTAGACTTAAGGTGTAATTGTTACTCATTAAGGAATCACATTCATAATATATACATTATATTGTCAACCCTGTAAATGTAATCTTTGAGGGAGGGAAAATTTTTTTAATAATATATTCATATCAACTATATATTATAACCCAATTATAGATGATATGTCGTTTGATTAAGTCAATATGTATGTATATATAATAAAAAGTATAAGAAAAGGTAATACCAAAGAGTGTCCTATAACTTTTATCAAGGGGGACGAATATCATGTTAGAACGAGAGATAGGTAAGATGTATATTGTCAAGTGTAGACGTTTAAGGTTTGAGGGTTGGATGGGGTGAGAACGGGAACCGTCGGTGTTTAGATAAGAGATACAAAGACTCAGGCAAAGACAGAGCATCTATCCCAGTAAACACAATATAAAATCTAAGGTGTACCTTCACTATCGTATATAAACAGAAAGAAGGATTGAATCGTACTATTAGAGGTCCAGGTAGGTACAACGACGTTTACCGTAATAAAGTACGAAAAATAATACCGATTTATCATAAGACATCAATACATGTATGGTGAAGAAGAAATGAGGAAATAGACAACCACCAGTAAATCCAACAAAGGTACACTACCGATGACACTTATCGCGACAATACTTTCACACAAACACATGTGAAAATACTTAATATCAAAACACGTTTGTATATGGGTCCTTACTCTAATGACCTAGTATACCGTTGAGATAAAAATCAAAGGATTTCTTGAAGGCGTTATAAAAGGTATCATCCACCTCGTTAAATGTAAAGGTGGTTGTCACATCCTCACAAGTAAAAGAAGTGTAGAATGGGTCGTAGACAATACATGTCTCAAAAACTACTACCGGTAAGAGTGACCACACACCACCATGGAGTGACATGAAAACTAAACGTAAAGACATTGTTAATCACTCAAACTCGCAGAAAAGTACACGGACAAAGGTAGACATATGACAGAAACCTCTTCATAAATAAATCGAGAAGACGGGCAAAAAGTTAAGCCAACCGAAAAAACAACAATAATTCAACATACTCGACAAACACATAAAACCTTTAATTCGAGAACAGACAGTGTGGTAAACGTTTTAAAACAAGGTGAAACGTCCAACAGAAAAATAAAACAAATACCTAAAGGAAACGACACGTTCTCGGACATTCAAACTCATCCAAGGTAAACAAATAAAAACAAAAAGAAATTATATTTAAATAAATAAAATTAACCTCCGACTAATGAAATGTTATAACATCACCAAAACGGAAAGATAACGGAACTTGAGAGAGGGAAAAAATTGGTCCCGGGTCCCAGGAATGACTTGTCCTCAAACCATTAGGAACTGGAAGTAAGGGGATGACCCTCCCTAGGTCCTTGGGTCATCGAGGAGGGGTAAGAGAATGGAAAAGGAAAATAATATTTTATAAAAACTATATATTTATCCGTTCTCTCATTATATTACTTATAGGCACTGGTGAAGGAGTCGAATACTTTATATTTGAATGTCTCAACTTCGGGGACAGAGAACGGGACCAACCTGAGAGATGAGAAGAGGTCCAATTTTTTTTAGTACGTACAGAAGTAGGAAGATGATGTATAGAAACATAAGGATCTGTTATGTCTCATTAAAAGTTCAAAATATATTTATAGTAGAACTTGAATACGTTGTGTCTGTGACATGGTAGTCTGTATTTGAAAGGTGTGGGTGGTTTGACCGTCCTTTTTTCCAAATTAACATTTTAAATTTAACATGTGGTAAAGGGATTATGACCTCTTCAATTTATAGAAACATTTAATATTTAGTACACCCTAAGATGTGACCATCTAATAAGAATCAAGTAAGCGAGTATAAGTGAGTATAAGTGTCAAACAAGGAAATAACTAATGACATCTTCGAGAAATATATAATACCTGTCACAACTACTAATGTACGTAACGTAAAAGGTAGAGGATTAGTGAAGAAGATACCATAGAAGGTCACAAGTCTGTAAATTGTTTTTTAAGTTACATTAATTGTAATTGGTAGAAAAGAGGATACCGAACAGTAAACACATTGTAGAGATTCTTTAGAAAAGGATGAAGTTCATATGTTTATATAAAAAGAAGATTAATTTTTTTTTCGAAACAAAAGTATGTATATAAATCCAAATAGTTAGATTTTAATTGAAATCCGATACGTAAACTCCCAAAAAAAAGGGTACGCATATTGAGGACTAAAAAATAACTTTTTAATCGTTTGATATAAATTAGACAGAAAGAAAAGAAATATTAAAGATGGTTAAGGTTTTGAAAAGAATTTGTTCTTTTTAGTTTTGTTTTTAACTCGGTAGTGGAACTTAATTTTTATATTATCCTTTGATCGTTTTGTTACGAAAGAGTACAACTGTTAAAACTCAGCCTGTAGAAAGGTCTTACTTTCCATACGATACGACACGAATAAGTAAGTCAACACATGTTGAAACACTGGGGTCCTTACATGGGACAGTCGGAGGACATAGGTACCCTTAAGAGGTCCGTTCCAACGGTACGGGAGGAGGACCCCTAGAAGGGTTGGGTCCCTAACTTGGGTCCAGAGGACGTAATGTTCACCTAAGAAATGACTGACTCGATGGTCCCTTCGGTTTCTTATGACATCACCCATCGGATAGGGAAGAGGTTACTCTCCATACATAAATACCTATATACACACACACATAGGAGGTTTATGGTATTCAATCATTTGTGTCCATGTATTTAATGACTTCAGAGATGAGATTTTTAAGAATCAGAGACATTATGGAGACACTATTTCTGTCGATAACGACTTTTACCGTCATACCGAAACTATTTACCCTCCTCCTACACGATTAGTCTCCCATTCATGTATCCCTCCTTTTAAGAGAATGCAAAGGATTCGTTTTGGTCTTTACGTCTTCTTCTTAGACATTTTTCTTTTTTGTTTTTATACCGTCTTGGTACATTCTCATTTCGTCCTATTCGGACTTCGGTCTCTCTGAACCTAAACTCAGGACCCAAACAATAGATGATCGACACACTATACCCCATTCAATAAATTGGAGTTTCTTGTAATCAAAGGAGTTTCCATTCCTATTGCGTATTTGTATTTTTTTTTTGTTTGGGGGTTTGTCGTTGTTGTTGTTTTTTCCTAATTATATTACCATTCTATATGACGACCAGTATTGATCTCGTCCTTTGCCGTTGGGTGAGGTCATAAGAACGGTCCTGTTAAAGTACCTGTCTCCTTGGACCACCCGATGTCAGGTACCCCAGCGAGTTTGTCAGTCTGTGTTGACTTACTGATTGTGTGTTTCATTGATCCAGTGGACTGAATACACGATAAATTATTCACTATGGGTAATAATAGTATTTTACCTTCACTGGTTTTTCTGTGACTACTTTGGTTTTAATAAAAGAGAAACTTTCCATAAATGATATGGAAAGTATTATTACTTATTGAAAGATCTTTATAATCAGATCACAGTTTATGAGATCACTTCCTTCAAATGAAAATTCTTGTTAATTCATGGGGATAGAACTATAACAAATTTGAATTGTATCTTAATGAACCACTTTCTGGTACTGGTCCATCCTAAACAGGTCCGTACATTTCGATCAAGTTGTAAACCTAGGTTCTATAATCTTCCACTCTTTATTGTTATTATTTATAGATACTTTTTTTTAATCCAGTACAATTCACTAAACGTGTAAAGTAGGTGAATTCACACACATGAGCTAAAGGTAAATAAGTAATGTCATTTTTTCTAAAACTTTACCGTCTTTATTTTTTTAGTTCGTTCCGACAAGTTGTATTGTCCGATTTGTTCTTTTCAGTATATAGTACAAGTACCTATTTTTTTATTTGTAGACCGTTTTAGGTTGTGTTAGTGTTGTTTGAGAGTCGTTAAATACCTATCTACCGTTAACGGTATTGAACTGTTATTTGTACATAATGTTTCGAAGCCGAATATAGTATAAACTCTCATTTTCTCACTTTCGAAAACGGGATTCGAACCGTTAATAGGTGGGAGTGGTAAGATTAAATTATATCGTGTTCTTCAAGATCGGTGACGTTTTTTCTGTTCTTTTTCTTTATTTTGTATATGTTTATTCTTTTTGATAAACATCTACTGTATTAATAGATATATCTTTTAGAGTTCTTCAGATAATTTTTTTGTTTTTGAATTGATTTACTCAAGTCGTTATAACGTCTTTTATTGTAGTTGTTGTTGTTTTTTAGTGTAAAGATATATGATAGTTACTCTTACGATTTTGTTTTTAATTTTTGTTTCATAATAAATGTTAACAGGGTTTCCTTTAATTTGGGAATTCATATGTGACTTTTGTACGTGTCCTAGACGCTCCACTCTAAATATTTTACTACTATTTTTCTTTAGTTTCTTGATTTATTTTTTTCTCTACATGGTATAAGTCCCTAACTTTCTCGATTGCATCATCTATACAATTAAGAGTGTTTTAAATAGATCTCCAAATTGGTCAAGGGTAGTCTTGTATTAATGGACCACTTTCTTTTACTCACTTATTTTTATTTTAATTATGTTTGGTCATCGTACACATTACTTGCTTCCAAAAACGACTGTAATTTTACGAAGACGTCGTGAAGAAAGTGTGAAGATAGAAGACTCTCTGAGATGTACTTTTTTAGTTTTGTCTTAATTCCTTCTTACGTCAAATTTTGGATTTATATTATAATACGGAGTGACCAATCATATGGAGTAATTGAGATAGATCATAAGTAAGTAATAATTTATCGACGACCAGAAAACCCCCTTTTGTTTTTTTAGTTTTTGTTTAAAGATGAGATAACTAAAAGAGGAATAGGAGAAGGGAAATACAATTAAGGTTTCTGTGTTTCTATTTATATTGGGAACAATGGTATTTTAAATAAGTTAGTGTCATCACTCTGCTAGTTTTACATCATCATTTACGTTGTGTCTTATTCCCAATAAACAACAAATCAGTGAGTCAACATAGACTGAGAAAAGGTTGGGGTACCTGACGTCGAACGGTGCAAGGAGACAGGTACCCTAAATGGTCCGTTTTGATGACCTCATCCAACGGCAAAAGAAGAGGTCCTCTAGAAGGGCTAAGTCCCTAACTTGGTCACAGAGGACGTGACCGTCCGTCTAAGAAGTGGCGACTCGGTGGTCTTAAAGGTATGAAATAACCTAGGTGTGTCAGTTTCCGAAACCGTATCAGTTATTTTGTCTTTATATACAAAAAGACCTTGAGAGAACGGAAAAGTTACTAGGTCGTCTACAACCGTTAAACTAGAGACCAAGGAGACGGAAAGGATTTTGGTCGAACTTGTAGACCTACAAGTACCCAGTGTATAACAACTCCGGACCGAACCTCTTAAACCTCGTAATGAAATGATCGTACACTCTACTCTCGTTAACACCCCATCAAATTGGTAAAAACCCGTGACGGAAAGAAACCCTAACTTTACTTTTGACTGGAAAAGGTCAGGACACCGGTGACAACTCAAAAGGTTTAAACGACTGTATGACTCACGTCGTGAAAGTGTCGTAGTAGGAAATACTTCACTTTATCGAGTTACCTTAAGGTAGTGGAGGTGATCGAAACTAGGATCACTACGAAGGATTCCGGATGAACTGAAGCGTAGGGTCTTACAGACCGAGATCCACTCACTAGTGTGGTAACACTAATAGACCCAGTACTTCTAGAAAAAAACATGTCAAGAAGACACATAAGAACGGTGGAGAAGAATTATAGAAGACGAAGACAATCCAGGTATGGTAAAGACAGGAAATAACTCGGGTATAAACGTACATTACAAGGGAACCATAGAGATTAAAAGAACTTCTCTAGAGATCAGAAAGGGTAAGATAACAAAAGAAGATAGAGAAACGTTACTAGTGACTCCTTCCGAAAGAATAGAGAGGACGATAAGAAACCTAGAGACGTAAGTCTACGAATATAGAAAAAGAGGAAACGAAAAGCGAAGAGAAGAAAAGTGTCGATAAACATTCCGGAGGAGTCTGTCGGTAAAACGGAAAAACGTAAACAAAAAGAACCCCTACCAGAACTAGGGACAGAGGACATGTTACAGTACTTGGAGACAGGTGTCAAGTAATCCGTGAGACAGATAGTCTAGATCAGGGAATTTAGATAAAGAGTGAAGGTGACATATCAGTATTCCCTAAACTAAATCCAGTATGGACTTACCAGATCACCAAAAGGGGTGAAAGAAGTTAAATTCAGACTTAAACCGTTAGTCCTCAAGTACTAGACTTGGTATCAGTCGAGGGTTAGAACAAAAACGACTGACATATCTCGAGGAGGTAGAAACCGACGTTTCTTATATTAGTTAAACTAAAGTCACAACCGGTAGAACACTACAGGTACACATCTCAGAAGAGAACATAAAAACCTTCTCCCACAAACGCTACCGGTCACACAAGAGAACCGTTCTCAGATAATCGGAAAAGGGACGAAGTAAGACATGAAGTTCCGGTTTAAACGAACAATGAGGTTCACTGACCTCATTTGGAAACTGACGTACCTAGTGTTATTTGACACCTTTTAAGACTTTCTCTACCCTTATGGTCTAGTGGACTGGACAGAGAACTCTTTGGACATACGTTCAGTCCTTTGTTGTCAATTTTAACCTGTACGTTGTTGTCTGACCAAAGGTTATCCTCTTCCTCATGTAGTTCCGACATATGACAGTGGGACGAATAATTTGAATATACCTCTCATTTTCGAGTTATAAGTTTTTCATTCTAATACCGTTGGTCAGGAAAGTGAAGTAACGTTTTCTACCCATTTATCACCTTTGTCACCGACTGAAATAAAAACCCCCGAGGTTTTAGTGGCATCTGTCGCTAACGTCGGCACTTTGATTTTCTGTGAATGAGGAACCTTCCTCTCGATACTGGTTGGATCTGTCGTATAATTTTTCGTCTCTGTAATGAAACAGTTGTTTCTAGGTAGATCAGTTCCGAAACCAAAAAGGTCATCAGTACTTACCTACACTCTCGACCTGATATTTCTTCCGACTCTCGAGTTCTTAACTACGAAAGCTTGACACCACAACCTCTTCTGAGAACTCTCAGGGAACCTGACGTTCCTCTAGGTTGGTCAGGTTGAATTTCCTCTAGTCAGGATCCACAAGTGACCTTCCTGACTACAACTTCGACGTTGAGGGTTATGAGACCGGTGGACTACACTTCTCGACTCAGTAACCTTTTATGAGACTACGACCCTTTCTAACTGCCGTCCTCCTCTTCCCCTACTGTCTCCTACTCTACCAACCTACCGTAGTGACTGAGTTACCTGTACCCAAACCCACTTGAGGTCTTCAACCACTACCTGCCCCTCCTGACCGCACGACACCAAGTATCCCTAACGTTTCTCAGTCTGTACTACTCGTTGACTTGACTCGGTGGTCTCTTCGTTCTTAAGTTTTCGTTCCATTTCGTAATGTTTCTTGAGAATTTTACATACTCCATTAGCCGATGTTTCTTCTATCTCGTAATGTTAAAATCCCTTGTTGTACTTGTGACGTCCCTCTGACACCGTATACCTGTTTTCTACGCATCAGTGTTTTAGGACTCCAAGTCAATGACCGTCTGACTAACATACCTTTCTGTTTCCGTCGTTTCGAATTAACCTCTATTGACGTTAAGAGGTATATTCTTTGTTTTACTCAGACTTAATCGTGTGACCACACTTCTGTTCTTTCTTTTTGTAAATATCTTCTGTGCAGACTACCTCTTAGATGACCATTCTTTGTCTCTACTTCCCAACCTCTCCGCTATGTTTTTTAACTTTTCTACTTTGATATCCCTTATCTTACAGGGTCCTCTACACTTCTCCCTCTACATTAGTCTTCACTTTGAACGTAATGACTGTCCATTCTTCATTTCCCTTTTTTTCCTCGTTTCATTCCCTAACTCTTTCTACAACTTGTTCACTTGTCTTAGGTTCTCTCTCGTTATTTTGGTCCCCTTCTTTTGTTCTCCCTGTGTGAAGTTCTCCTTCACCATTATTTTGATATATGAAACATAATTGATTTAATTCTATATAAAACTCTCCAACTACCGAAGTCTATAAATCCCCAGTTAACCCGGTTGGTCAGGTAGGATTTCCTCTAGTCAGGACTAACAAGTAACCTTCCTGACTACAACTTCGACTTTGAGGTTATGAAACCGGTGACCTACGCTTCTCGACTGAGTAAACTTTTCAGGGACTACGTCCCTCCCTAATCCCCGTTCTCCTCTTCCCCTGCTGTCTCCTACTCTACCAACCTACCGTAATAACTGAGCTACCTGTACCCAGACCCATCTGAGGCCCTCAACCACTACCTGTCCCTCCGGGCCCCACGACGCCAAGTACCTCAACGTTTCTCAGTCTGTGCTGACTCACTTATTTGACTCCCGGTAAGCTTTTTCGTCATGGATTATATATGAATTATATAGTTGAAATATTCAATGAACCATTCTCAGTGGTTAAAATCTTCCTGATGTCAATTAAAGTTTTTAAAAAAAATTATACATAATGAAATAATAAAATGTCAGTAGACCACATGAAGGTACCCCATAAACTGAGACAAATATATCGTTGTTCGGGAAATTCTCTTTTTCTTTTCTCATTTTTGTCACTGACGTCACTTATTCCTAGTTCCTTGACACTCCAAGTAAACCGTTACTTGTTTTCTAATCTAAATTCCTGTCATTTAAGTCTCGACCGTCTCTGTTTTTTCCGAACCCATTCTAACTATATTAAAAAGTTTTCAGTAGACGTTCCTTATTTTTAACAAATTGTTGTTATTGTTTTTTTCAGGTCTTTTGATTCATATGACATAAAAGATCTCAATTTTGACATACAAAGATGAAGGGTGACCTTCTTCTAGGTCTAAGTCTTTATTCAAGTTCAGATTACTCCACTTCAAAATACGAGAGTCATTTATGTGATAGGATCAATAATATCAAAGGTTGGGAACGATGACAAAAATCAGAAATAGAATAAGTACCTGCGACATCTCAGGGAAAAGCGGTTATTCGTGTCCTCATTGTCAACGTCTTTGTTGAAGAATTGTACGAGTGACGTCAAACGAAGTGTCCGTCAAAGAGTTCTCTTACAATATCCCCTTGTCGTTACAATATCTCCTTGTTATCCTAAGTACGACGAGGTCCCTGTTGAGTGACCGTCGTCATATCCATGGTTTAGAGGATCAGACAAGGACAATTTGTAAGAGTGGAGGACAATTGACTTTCCAATTCTGTCGTCCCCTAGAAAGAACTTGAATCGATATCGTGAAACACCCTTGAAGGAAGCTTCTCTTTATCTACACCAGGAGAATTCTACGAAAATATGTCTCTAAAAAGAATATGACGGAACGACTCTACCACAAATAGGACGAACGAATGTGTAAACGTATCGCGATTTTGTTTGTGAGTTCGACCATCCTACAGATCCAAGTTCGGATAGTATTTCTATAAAGAACCTACACTAAGGTATCCACTGAACAATCGTAATGGAAACGAAAGATAAATTTGGACCTTAAACTTTTTTGAACGACCTATCAGTCGTGACTCTCTTTCCTATCGAGGAAGTTACGTGTGGGGGTAAAAGTCCGTTCCGGAGACCGGTACCACGACTGTAAAATTAAAAAAAGAAGTTCACTTCGAGTAAATAATCGTATAAGATTTACGATAACCGTTTTTCCCTGATCTGTCGAAGGGACTTATTCTACTTCTGATTTTTGTCGTCGTTGTCTAACCCCTGATATTATTGATCCTATCACATACATGATTCTCGTATTTTGAAGTAGGGTAAGTCAAGTCAAGTCAACGAGTAGTACAGGCTGAGAAACACTGGGGTACTTGGTATCGTGCGGTCCGGAGGGACAGGTAGTGGTTGAGACCCTCAATGTGTTTGAGTACAGGAAACTCAGCTACTACGGTAGGTTGGTAGGGTAGGAGACAGTAGGGGAAGAGGAGGGCTGAAATTAGAAAGAGTCGTAGTCCCAGAAAAGGTTACTCAGTCAAGAAACGTAGTTCACCGGTTTCATGACCTCAAAGTCGAAGTTGTCGTCAGGAAGGTTGCTTATAAGTCCTGACTAAAGGAAATCCTACCTAACCAACCTAGAGGAACGTCAGGTTCCCTGAGAGTTCTCAGAAGAGGTTGTGGTGTCAAGTTTTCGTAGTTAAGAAACCGCGAGTCGAAAGGAATATCTGGTTGAGAGTGTAGGTATGTGCTGATGACCTTTCTGGTATCGAAACTGATCTACCTTGAAACAACCGTTTCATTTCAGAGGAGAAAAATTATATGACAGATCCAACTAACATTGAAAAGAAGGTTCCTCGTTCACAGAAAATTAAAATACCGACGTCAGTAGTAGACATCACTGAAACCTTAGGTTCTTTTAATTCAGAGAGTAACGAAGATAAAACAGGGTTAGGTAGACGGTACTTAACTACCCTGGTCTACGGTACTAGAAGCAAAAGACTTACAACTCGAAATTCGGTTGAAAAAATGAGAGGAGAAAGTGAAAGTAGTTCTCTGAAAAATCAAGAAGTGAAAGATGACATTCCCACCACAGTAGACGTATAGACTCCAATGACTATAAAGAGGGACGTTAGGACTAAGGTCGAACGCGAAGTAGGTCGGGTCGTAAAGAGTACTACATGAGACGTATATACAATTTATTGTCCCACTGTTATATGTCGGAACTACATGAGGAAAGGACTAAACCTTAGTCAGGTGACGAGGTACAGGTCAAGATTGACGACGAAGGATTGGACGTATGTCTAAAGAGTCCTTCGTCCAGTCCACCAGACCATAAGGGTAGAGAAAGTCTTAAAAGGTATCAAATAACACTAACTGTGTCGGTTTCCGAAACCGTCAGTTATTCATCATCTACAAAAGGACCTTGAGAGAACGAAAAAGTTACTAGGTCGCGTACAACCGTTAAACTAGAGACCAAGGAGACGGAAAAGATTTAAATCGAACTTGTAGACCTTCAAGTGTGAAGTGCATGACAACTTCGGACCGAACCTCTTAAGTAGGGTAATATGACCTTGAATAAGGATTTAGACCTAGAAGAAGGTCACCCTTCATCTCTGTATGTCAAAATTGAGATCTTTTATATGACATGAAGTAAAAGACCCGAAAAAAACAACAACAAACAAAGACCCGTATAAGGTTTTCCTCCACCGTTTACTACTAATCCTACCCCGTTCTTTTATAGTCACGATTCTCTGTCTTTGAGGTCACCATGATCAAGATGGAATTCTTTTCTTTCTTGGTGTTTTATTATTTTTTCTACTACCCTTACAAAAGTGTAAGTAAGGATAGTAGGACGGGGAATTGAGTCACGAGTCGTTTCCTGTTTTTTATATTCCCGTTCGTTGAGATAATAGTCTACGAATGGTAAAAGACTCAGTAGTTTTCAATATGAAGTGTCTTTGACAGTGGTAGATGAAGGAAATAATTCTACGAGTCTTATGTTGTGTCGTCCCTTCCTGTCTTTTTAGGTCCTGTCCTGTCATGTTAGATCCGAATCCCTTAGTAAAATCCTTTTCTTTCACTCGGCTCTCTTCTTATGTTATTCGGGACCCTTTAGTGTCTGTAAATTTATGATCCTTTCTAACGTAGACTAATGATTTCGTTAGTCTTTTTATTGATAACAATTGTACTGTTAGTCAAGTTCTAAATCCTTTCCACTTTCAAACACTGTGTGAGTTTTCACATAAGTATCCGGTTTTTAGGTCTCGAGACTACGTGAAGTCTGGGGTCATTTCTTTTTCTGTTATATTCTGAATCGTGGTTGATATCACAAGTATTTCGTACCTTAGGAAGTCAGTCTACGTCATAGTTCTTTTTTAATGTACTGCATCATTTATAGACTCAAAGTCCGTTTTAATTAAACCCCTACTCCCATCTTCCCTTTTGAGTGATCAATACAGTACTGTGTTATAGACCCAAAATTCCTTTTGTCAGTTAATAAAACTGTATTTTAAGACATGTCAATATAATCCTTTTTATTAATTGTTAGTCTTATTTCCATCTTGTTTCATTTTTTCTATTTGGTCTCTTATTGTAAATTCCAAACTTAGGAAGTACATTTTTGACGTCGTACATGAATTCCAGACTTTACGATATTTGGTTTATTAATGAAACGTCACTTTCCTCCCTTCTACCCGCACTTGTATTCCCTTTTAAAATGAAAAATGGTACAAAGAATTCGTGACTAATTTAAAATAATATACTCGAAAATTAAATTTTTTCACAGTTTTAATTATCACGAATGTACTCGTCTCATAAAATTTTAGTTTTATTCTTAGTTCAAAGTAAATATGTTCGACTCATTCAAGACGTGTACATTACACGTCATTGTACTAATATCAATTGTTATATCATGATACATGAACTTTAAACGAATCTTCTATTTTGCACAAATTGGTTTTTTAAAAAATTTTTACTCTTTTTTCGAGAAAGGCGGTAGAAAGGCACGGCGGTATTACCACGCGTACTTACAGGACCGACTACGAGAGTTCTCATAGTTGTTACGGCTCTTCTCTCCGTTTGCGGTCCAGGAATAATCCGGCATGAGATTTCAGTAGTAGTCCAAAGATTGTCACTACTACTTCGTACCAATGTAACCGCTTAAACTTTAGTAACTACTAGTGTCCCGACCCTTTTAACAACACTTGGAGTGTCCGTCCGATTTATTCACACCTCACTAGTCGGGGTCTAAACTACATGTTGAGTTTCTAGATCTTTTTACCGTCTTATTGGACGAGGGTAGGGCAGTCAAACCAAAGTAACATGACTGTTGGAGTCGACCGTAGTACCTGGTACTTCTTCGTTCTGCTTTTGTATGTCCTCCCTTTTAGGAACCCAAGAAAAAGATCCCTACATTATGTATGTTTATTTTACGAAGTCTCCTTTTTTATTTATTTATTTATTTTTTATTTTTACTCTTTTTTTAGATATACTCCACTACCTATACAATTTATCGAACTAACACCATAAAGTGTTACATATGGTTTTGTAGTTCAACATGTGATTATATTTGCTAAAGATTAAACAGCTAGTATGGAGTTGTTCCTACCCCTTTTTTAATTTCTCGTTTTATTTACGTCTCAGAGTGAAAATTAAACCGTAACTATAATTTCTAAAATATCATTTGTCTTATAGTTGATGGTAATAACGATATGGTATTTATTAGAAAAATCTCGGATACTTATATCTGACACGATACAAACAACAAATCAACAAGTCAACACAGGTCGAGAAACACTGGGGTACCTGATGTCGGGTAGTCCAAGGAGACTGGTGCCCTAAAGGGTTCGTTCTTATGACCTCACCCAACGGTAAAGGGGGAGGTTCTCTGACACATTGAGATTCGCCTGGATTAGTAGGAGTGTGTAATCATAAATTAATATCTGGTCAATAAGGGTTAAGAATGTTTTGGTTCCTGAGGTTATAAAAGATGTTCCGGGTATAAAAATTACACACTCTAAATAGTCCTTGTGACAAAAGGTTTGTGTAATAATTAGTGTATAAGTGTATGTATGTGAGAGAGGGAAGAGGGATTGTTGATTTTGAAAAGTCATATTCTATTTACCTACGATCATACGAATCAACTATGTTGTTATGGGACGTCTTCAATACGAGTAGTTGAATTCATTTAAATGTCTCAGGTGTTCCAAATCATTTACGTTCTTGAGTTTCTACCGTGAACAGTTATCTCTATGATATTGGTTTCCACGGTCACACTTTACGTAGAATTGTCTGGGCTGCTTCTTTTTTCGAATTGACAAGTATTCTTCCTTTTAGGTGTGAGATGTCCATGCATACTTGGAATGATTCAATCATATAACGATTTGAACATTTTATTTCTTTTATAAATTACTACTTTAAGTAATTGTTTTATTAGATTTTATATTTGTTCTATATTTTGTTTAGAGTATTTTCAAGAAAACTCCTTTTTTTGTCCTCCATACTGTAAAGTTGACAAAAAATTTTATTTTTTGTGTGTTGTCATATATAATTATGTCAAAATACGGTGTCTTTGTAATCTTTGAAATACGATTAAATGTCTAATATTTTTAAAAGTTCAAAGTTGACGAAAGTTTACCATATCGTTCTGTGTTTTTATTGAAATTATAATAACAAAAACAAGATTTAATGGACATGTAAGAGTAAGGTAAAGAGCCGTTTTTAGAAGAGACCTTTATACCTTCCATCTCTATTGACAAGAAATTTATAAAATTCCATGACACCTTTTGATTTACTTAAGTAATTCACATAGACGGCCACCCTTTTAGCACTGAAGTGAGAAAAAAGATTCTCAAGGTTTTATAGGAATTTTTGTTTGTTTTTAGAGGTACTCTACGTACAAATTTTATTGGTATGCTTACTATGTCCATATTACTGAATAGTGAATATTAATCGTTACGAATGGGATATTATGTGTTAATTCGTAATTTTTTTAAATACGTTCCAAGATTTCTGAAATTAATAAGGGAACTATATCAATCCTGATGTTCCATCATGTCCATTCTGTTACACTGAACATTCATTTGGTTTGGGGATTTTTATAAAAATTGTGTTCGATGAAAATTAGGAGAAGATTCGTGCACAGCCAGACCGTTACAGTTACTACAGGACTAATCGGAAAAGGATTAATACAAAAAGAGACGATTAGAAATTGTGACGTTCTGGATATTATTGACGATTTTTTAATATTGGCATCACTTATATCGATATAAGGCCTCATTGTACTTCTCAGAGTTATTCCTTAAAGTTTCTCAGATACTTCAAGTAGATTTTTTTAATTCAATTGTTTTACATCAATCTGAATTATTAATTGTAACTACTTTTGTATGTCGTAACAAAAGTAACGAAATACATTGTTTTTGAGTTCGTCGTCGCATACACTACTTCTTTTTGAGTCAAGTGATTTGATATGTCTAATTCGACTTCAATGTGATCTACATTCTTTGTTTCATATCTTTTCCTTTGACCGTTCTTATATCGTAATGTAACCATTTTATTTAATAAGACAGAAGACCGAGAAAATATCATTGTAAACTCTTCGATACACGATAAAAGGGCATTCTCTCCCTCGTTCAAATCACAGTTAAAAGATATTTTTTCTTTTTGTTTTTCGACACCACTCCGGGTCTTTATACCTTAAAGTTTAGATGGGTCTACTGAGATCCAATTCTTTGGTTACTATGTATCCCTTCTTAATTTCCGTAGTACCGATTACACCCTTCCTTCTGTCCTTTCTACTTATCGAACCCCGAACTTCATCCTCCCACTGACTTTTGGACTCTATAAAAATATCCATCTCTTTTTATCAGTCGTATTCTTTTGATGTTCAATAAAGTCTTCATGATGTGTAATTAAAAGATGATTCCTCCGCAAGATCTAGTGGGTAGACTCATCCACCAACTTTCCATCACCTTCGTTGTGACCCGTTTGTCTTAATTCTCGGAATTGAATCCTTACCCTTTTCTATCTTCAGACATATCAGTTTCGATACCAAAAAGGTCATCAGTACATGTCTACACTCTTAACCTAGTATTTCTTCCGACTCACGATTTTTTAACTACGGAAACTTGACACCACGATCTCTTCTGAGAACTCCCAGGAAACCTGACGTATCTCTAGTTTGGTTAGTTAGGATTTTCTTTAGTTGGGACTTATAAGTAACCTTCCTGACCATGACTTCGACTTCGAGGTTTTGAGACCGGTGGACTACGTTTCTCGACTGATTTACCTTTTTCTGGGACTACGACCTTTTCTAACTTCGTTTTCCTCTTGCCCTGTCGTCTCGTACTCTACCGGTCTATCGTAGTAGCTGAGTTTTCTGTACTTAAACTCGTTTGACCCTCTATCGTCTGCTGTCCCTTCGGACCCTACGACGTCAGGTACCCCAACGTTCCACAGTCCGTGTTGAATTGTTGATTTGCTGTTGTTGTTTTCATAAAATCTCCACTTGTGATTGGCTATAAAAATACCATCTGTCATTGCTGTCTTCAACCATTACACCCCTATCTCCCTCATCACTTTTATTTTAACGACGGTGTCCCTTCTCCAATAAACGATCGTTTTAGTGATGAGGTAGTTAGGAAGACGAGAAAGGGAGATTTTTACCTGTGGATCTACCTGAAGTTAGTGTGTCAACCTCTCAATGTGTCGATCTTTTAATTTGTATGTCTTATTTTTTCTCGGAAGTGATTCCTCGGTGTTTGGGAAATAAACCCGGGAGCAACCTTGTTGTCGTAGACGGTAACGGTGAAGGTAGATTTCCTTCTCGAAAATCGTTCTTCCTTGTCCGAAGGAATTGCTGACACAATATAACGATAAAAAGTCTTTCTTCTTATTTCTATACACCTCTTGGGTGGTCCAAATCAGACTCTCTCGAATAATACTTTCGTATGTAGTTTTCGAGATTTCATGACCCCTTCCTCCTGTATCTTTCGATGGGAAATCTCTGACAAGTACACCAAGAGTTCCGTTCTTATGACTTCACCAAACGGTAAAGGAAGAGGTCACCTGGTGTAAGACAGTCTCGAGAGGTGGTACTGGGCAGACAGAACTCACCGGGGTGTGTCGTACCGAATCAAAGTGACTCAATCTGTTCCGACACCAGGTACACTAGTCTACTTGCCATACTTTTCATACTTTGTACTTGTCATACTTTTCCGTTTTCTGTCCTGTGACTTTCTACTCGAGGGGTTCAACCATCCAGGGGTTATACGATAACCTCTAGTCACCTCTTTATTGAGGTCTTTCTTCCTTCCCTGTCTCGGTTTCGTTTTTGTTGTGGGTCAACACCTACCCTGACCAATCTTCGTTCCAAGTTACGACATGTCTCGTTATATCGTATCCTTGGACCTTACAATCCAGGTACGTAGTTCCGTTTAACCTTCACCAGTGTCCACTACCGTTCTCACTTGTAGTTGTAAGATCCTTCGTCGCTTGATTCTACCTGATCTTACCCACTTAAATTGAGTCTACTGGTAATATAGATGATGATACCCGTCCTTAGGGAATCTTCTGTACCTCATCGGTAATGCCAGTTGTTCTCAGGCTTTACTTCATGAACCTACGTTAGAGTTTTTGCTGTCTTACTATAGACAAACAAAGGTTCCGTTTGGTAAGTTATAGTACCATTTGGTACAGATACGGGGTTGATCATTGCGACTTTTTCGACTTAAACTTACCAAGATACTTCTGGATGTTCTGGAAGATCTTGATTGTGGGTTTTTTCTACAGGAAAAGTAGTATTCCCTGACCTTACGTTTTCGTCCTTCGCTCTTTGTGGACCTCATTGTCCGTCTAAACCGGAACCTCATGTCTTACTTCGTCCCGTTTCCGATTATCTCAAAACGGTTTTCTTGCGTGACCGGTAGCGTTTGTGGGAGAAGGTTTTTGTGTACTCTTCTGAGATGTGTACCTGTAGTGGTCTACCAGTTGTGGTTTTTGTCTGACTAATATAAGAAACGTACGTTTCTACCTCTTCGAGGTATGTCAGTCGTTTTTGTTCTGACCCTCGACTGACACCGAATCTAATACTTGAGGACTAACGGTTTAAGTCTGAATTTAACTTCTTTCACCCCTTTTTGGTGATCTAGTAAGTCCATACTGGATTTAGTTTAGGGAATACTAATACGTCACCTTCACTCTTTATCTTAATTCCCTGATCTAGACTATCTGTCTCACGGATTACTTGACACCTGTCTCCAAGTACTGTAACATGTCCTCTGTCCCTAGTTCTGGTAGGGGTTCTTTTTGTTTACGTTTTTCCGTTTTACCGACAGACTCCTTCGGAATGTTTATCGACACTTTTCTTCTCTTCACTTTTCGTTACCTCTTTTCCTTTCTATGTGGGTAAACTTACGTCTCAAGGTTTCCTTTCGTTCCTCTCTATTCTTTCGGAAGGAGTCACTAGTTACGTTTCTTTATCTCCTTTTGTTATTTTACCCTTTCTGACCTCTAGAGAAGTTCTTTTAATCTCTATGGTTCCCTTGTAATGTACGTTTATACCCGAGTTATTTCCTGTCTTTACCATACCTGGATTGTCTTCGTCTTCTATAATTCTTCTCCACCGTTCTTATGTGTCTTCTTGACATGTTTTTTCTAGGAGTACTGGGTCTATTAGTACTACCACCCTAGTGAGTTGATCTCGGTCTGTAAGACCTTACACTTCAGTTCACCCGAAATCCTTCGTAGTGATCCTAGTTTCGATCACCTCCACTACCTTAAGGTCACCTCGACAAAGTTTAGGACTTTCTACTACGACACTTTCACGACGTGAGTTATACTGTCGTTTAGACCTTTTGAGTCGTCCCCGGTGTTCTGACCTTTTCCAGTCAAAAGTAAGGTTAGGGTTTCTTTGCGTTACGGCTTCTTACGAGTTTGATGGCGTGTTAACGTGAGTACAGTACGTGATCATTTCATTACGAGTTTTAAAAGGCTCGGTCCGAAGTCGTTATACACTTGACACTTGAAGGTCTACAAGTTCAACCAAAATCTTTTCCGTCTTCTTGGTCTCTAGTTTAACGGTTGTAGACAACCTAGTTGTTTTTTCGTTCCGTCAAGGTCTTTTTGTAGATAAAGACGAATAACTGATACGGTTTGGAAACTGACACACCTAGTGTTATGTGACACCTTTTAAGACTTTCTCTACCCGTATGGTCTGGTGGACTGGACGGAGAACTCTTTGGACATACGTCCAGTTGTCAATCTTGACCTATACCTTGTTGTGTGACCAAAGTTTATCCTTTTCCTCATCATGTAGTTCCGACGTATAACAGTGGAACGAATAAATTGAAGATACGTCTTATGTAGTATTCTTTAGGACCCGACCTCCTTCGTGTTCGACCTTAGTTCTAACGACCCTCTTTATAGTTATTGGAGTCTATACGTCTACTGTGGTGGGAATGCCGTTTTTCACTTCTTCTTGATTTCTCAGAGAACTACTTTCATTTTCTCCTCTCTCTTTTTCAACCAAATTTCGAGTTGTAAGTCTTTTGATTCTAGTACCGTTGGGCAGGGTAATGAAAACCGTTTATCTACCCCTTTGTCACCTTTGTCACGACTGAAATAAAAACCCCCAAGGTTTTAATGACGTCTACCACTAACATCGGTACTTTAATTTTCTGCGAATGAAGAACCTTCCTTTCGATACTGGTTGAATCTGTCGTATAATTTTTCGTCTCTGTAATGAAACAGTTGTTAAAGGTAGATCAGTTCCCACACCAAAAAGGTCATTAGTACATACCTACACTCTCCACCTGATATTTCTTTCGACTCGCGGTTTCTTAACTACGAAAACTTGACACCACAACCTCTTCTGAGAACTCCCAAGGAACATGGCGTTCCTCTAGTTGGTCAGGTAGGATTTACTCTAGTCAAGACTCACAAGTAACCTTCCTGACGACAACTTCGACTTTGAGGTTATGAAACCGGTGGACTACGTTTCTCGACTGAGTAAACTTTTCTGAGACTACGACCCTTTCTAACTCCCGTCCTTCTCTGCCCCTACTGTCTCCTACCTTACCAACTTACCGTCGTGGCTGAGTTACCTGTTGCCAAACCCATTTGAGACCGTCAACCACTACCTGTCCCTCCGGACCGCACGACGTCAAGTACCCCAGCGTGTCTCAACCTGTCCTGACTCGTTGACTTGACTTGACTTGAAATCTCTTTACTATGATCGTCCTGACAACTTTCTACTGAATCATTTCACGAAGGGTCAAGATTTTTTCTCTTCATCGATATCTTTTCCTTTTATTCACCTTCCCGGACCGTATTCAAACGATTTTTACTTCCTTTTTTTCCTAATTTTTAATACTTACGTACCGTCGGTGTCACAATCATGATGCTACTGAGTATAATCATAATTCTACTGAGAATTTATGGTCGAAATGGACTTAAGTTATTCTTTCAAGTATATTCCTCTCATTTTTCTTCCATTTGTGTTACGAAAAACCGGAAAACGGATCATCATATACAAGAACAGTCGAATCATAGACTATGTATAAGACTCCTGTTACTTAATTTACACAAAGACCTTGATCCTCTATCTTTCCCTCGAACGAGGCAGGTGAGGTGGGTAGCTAGACCATAACGTCATGAAAGTTCTTACCATATGGGTGAAGGTCCTTTTCAAAAATTTTTCTCTCTCTCATTTGTTTTTGTCTGGATGTATTTGACAGACTTCCAAATTGTACGTACCTCAGATGTGTTTTATTACACTATTGTAATTCTGAAGTTAATTTTAGTAATATTTTTAGTGGGTTCCTCGTTTCTTCGATCACTGATGATACTATTGTACTGTCTTTATTAGGGAAGGTAAAGGTCTCTACACATGGATGTTTCAACCCAATCATAGTAAAACTCGACTAAGGTTCGTGAAAATTTTATACCTTTCTTAGAATTTATATTTTTCATACTCTTTGGTAATCGTTAAAAATATTTTACCACCACTCCAATTGAAAGAGAAATAAATGATTACATCTTAATATATTATAAATAATCGTTTTAGAGTGTAAAAAATAAGTCATTAGACTCACTTTACCTCCCTCCATAATCGGATGTTCGTACACACTATTTGCAAAGGAACAAAGGAAACTCAATTTTTCACCGTATTTACACACTTTGTGATTACTTTATATAATCACTCGATGTATCATTGATTCAGTCAATAATTCGAAATTAAAAGATTTATAATATTAGTTAACAAAAATTTATCTTTCTGAATGGTTAGACGTACATTCTGGTTATTAATGATGGCCTCAGACACGTCTGACTCTTTACAGTTCTTCCAATATCTCCTCACAAACCAAAAATACTACTCGTTTTTCTAGTTTAAGTAGATTATACTTCTAGTGACCCGTTGATGATCAGGCCAGTGGATTCTTTTTTATTCTCAAAATATGATTATTCGTCAATATAGTTGGAAAGAATTCGAAGGTTTGATAAATCATGTAAAGTAAAAGATTTTGAGTTAGGTTGTTTTCATGTAACAATTGGATGAAACCCATTACGTGAATGGTTACGTACAAGTTAATAAGTTGTTTTTTTAATAAGTTTTCTGTTTTATCGAGGATAACGGGAGTTCATGAAGTCAGATTTGGTCTGAAGGTCATCGAAATAACTCCTTTTCAATTCTTTTAGTAAATTTACTGACTTCTGATAACAAAGAATTTAATACATTTATTAAGAAGATAGTAGTCTTTTATCTGTTTCTAAAAAATTGGATGTGTCTGGTTTTATGAAGTCCAAATTTATATTTTCATGTATTTTGATAATGAAGTTTTGTCTGAGTGAAAATCAATCTTTACGTTTCATTCAGAAGGGGACCTTTATTAAAAATATTTGTTACCATGGTTTCGATGAAATTGAGGATGATTACTGTTAAGGTTGAAAAGTTTTTGTCCCTTTTGAAAGTGTACTGAGACCTAAGTAAAAAAAGTGATGTTGTTACCTTTCACGAAATCCTCTTGTTCGTGATAAAGGAATTCCAGTTTCCGAAATATAGACGTATTTGTTCACTTTTTTTGGACCATTATTTGTCCAATTAATTATTAAGAAAATTAATAATAGTCTATAATATCAAACCCATTATGATAGATTTTCTATTATTTTGTATGTGTAATTGGATTTTCTGTAATTTTGGTGTCCCTGGTGAGTCTTCAGATCTGTGTCTGGATGTATTCTGTCTTTAAAGTAAAGACTATTTTATGTCATAATTATTGTTACCTCTTAACCATATAAGTTCGGTAGAGGTGAAATGTGGAAAGGTTTTGTTTAAGGTCGATTTAATACTTAATATTCACATACATGACCTACTTTTATATTCACATACAGAAATTTCATATTTCTTTTCTTTTGAAAACTAATACATTTATTAAATTTTGAAGATAAGTACTCTTTTCAGGTTTGGTTTTAATTCTTTTTTTGTTAACGTTCTTAAGAGTGTCAATTCATACTCCATTTGGTGGTTTTATTTCGTTTCTTGTCCTTTTTGTGTTTAGTCCTTTATAGACACCGGTTAATTTTAAACTATACTTGTAGTACTCACGGGTTTAATAATTTTAATTTGACTTTTAAAAAAAGATAATTTTTTCGTTTGTTTCTTTTGTTAACAAACTCCAAGACTTTTTTCATGAAATTTTATACAAATCTTTTACCTAGAAGATCCCATTAAACCGTTAGTCATAAATACGAAAATTTACACTTTAGAAATTGGGTCATAAGATGAGTAACTTTAAATGGGGTCCTTTAGACCTACTAGTAAATTCGTAAAGAAGGATTAATATGTTTTAGTCTTTATTTTCAACTATCGGTCACTAATTACAATATTAAATAATACAATGTTAAAATTTTATCGAATATTAAATTTTTACTCTATATACTCTTGGTATTTTTACTAGTACGTGAGTTATAAATGTCTGTACCTTACTACGAATGTTGTATGATACTCATTCACTTTTCTATATGTAGAGTGTTATTTTATTTTTTGTAAAGTAAGAATATTTTTAATATGATTACTATATGATATCCACTTATTTCTATACTTTATTTTACAATTAACCTTATTAGTGATAATTATCCTTAAAGTCACCAGTAATAAAGAAAAAATATAAATAAAAAATATTTCGTATACTAGTCCCCTTTTTATTTCTATTGATAACTATGACAATTTATTCGATTATAAATGGAAAAAAATTTCGAAGGTCTTCTTTACTTTCCAAAAGTCGTTTCGATGGGACTTATTGTTTTTCTCTGTGGTACTGATCTTCAAATAACTTTATTTCTTATTTTCTCCCGATATACTGAGGTCTGTGACATATTTATCAAAATACATAAAAAGATCATTTACTTTCAGTAACCGGTCTAAGACTCGAGGTAGAGAACATACGAATGTTAGATTTTGAAATTATATTGTCATCTCTACCGTATTGTGACTTTTACCCTGATACGGTACAAGTTTTAAAATATAAAAGACCTATTTTAGACATTTTTAAATTAGTTTCCATCAAAAAATTCTCAACGATATGAGATTTGTGTTATTCTCTTTTTTCTTTAAGTGACATGAAAATAGAAGTTTGCACAGTCAGACAAGGCTCAGAGTTTGGGTATGATGATTTTTTTACTGGTACTTAAACTTACTCTAGGGTTTCCTTTTCCTTCTTCTTTGGACGGAGTTTGTAATCTGTTATGTTGTCACAAAGAGATAACTTCTCGTCTAATATCTTAAACATATATAGTATAGTTTAAACCGACAGAAATGAATCTTGTTCAGTTATGTAAAAACCCATGTTAAATTTATAAGACCTATCTTTGATTATCTCATCGTCTACGTAATAGGTCTTCAAGGTGTTCAAGGTCGAACACCTATTTCCGGAACAATTTTATAAAAAAGTGACTTCAGGAATTAAAAATGAAGTAAGTTTAAAGAATTAAATTTCTTTGTCAGTTGAAATTTGAACTCCGTCACATTTCCTGTTTTCTATGTGTGAACAAACAAAGGGTCAACTCTTTCGACTATATTTTATTGTATTGTACAAAATTTCTTGAAGATGTGTAAAACACTAATGTACGACAGTTCTTTATAATAAAGGTTTCATCCATCCCGCTCTCCATAAATGGTATTACATTTGTTTTCGAGTCTGTTTGACAACCTTTTAGTCACCAGTTTCAATGAGTTTCTGACGAATAGAAAACCATAAATATATATATATATATATATATAAATTTAAATAAATAAAAATCGACACGACCCAGAAACAACGACGTACGTCCGAAAGAGATCAACGTTTCTCACCCCCGATGAGAATAAAGACACCGAAGAGACCACCGTCTCGTACTCGAGATAGATCTTGTACCCGAGGCGTCAACACTGTGTGTCCGAGTCGACGGGGTACCATACACCTTAGGAGGACCTGGGTCCCAACTTGGACACAAGGTACGTAACCATCCGTCTAAGAATGGTGACCTAATGGTCCCTTCCGAATAAAGAAATTTTCTGATAATGTGAAATGTCATTCATATATGAATCCATTTAAGTATACATGTATAATATTCTTAAATGAATACATTCGTATATAAATATATTTATATGTGTATGTATATGTATACACACACACATATTTTCATATATGTTTAAACGAGATTTATGTGTTTTGACTTTCCGAGACCCCAATTTACTGAATCTAAGAATTACAGGTCGGAAACAATAAAATACTTAAATCTGTGTGATTAATACAGAATCGGAGGTCCACGGATTAACTATATTACATCCTCAATTTGATTATTAGACAAATACACTCCTAATACTATAGTTATCATTACTGATCCTACCATTCATCGACACAGTACTTAATAAAGTATGTTAGGTTATGTTTGTCGTCATAAATCTTTTCAATCTTTGTGCTTAGATGTAGTTCACCTTTGGTTTTGGGTTTGTCTAAGATACATTGTCATTGAGACGAAACGGTTCCTCCGGTGATAGAAAATATGATGTAAGACCTGTTCCCCTTTTGTTGTCTAAAGTCTTCCTTGTAAACTTGAACGTGAAGTTTTTGGACATCCATTACCTTCCATTGTGTCGTGACCGAGTTGAAAAATATTTATTAAAAAGTAATTGACCTCCTGTTGACGAAATGTTACAACAGAATCAAAGACGACATATTACTGTACTAAGTCGGTTTTCATATTTATGATTATATAGGGGAGGAAGAACTCGGAGGGAAAGTAAGAACGGGTAGTAGTGTCTCGTGACTCGACTCGAGGTACACAATGTGTCATCAAAGGGTGATCGATACATAAAATGTGTATCAAGTTGAAATGAATATCAATTAAAAATTTCTTATTTTAATGATCTACAATCCACCGAGTGTGTTGTTACCGTCACAATAATGTCAGGTATTTTGTATCAAATCTCCTTGTGGTGACGTAGTAGTGGTCACTGGTCTTTTACTTAAACTTTACATGTGTTGGGTGAAGTTGACGTAATTCGACTCCTCAGTGAAGTACTACTTTTAATGGAGTCGAAGTTCAATTTAATTAGTACAAAAGGAACTCGGATTATTTAGTTCAACTATCCATTTTACAAATTATGTTCAAAGTTTTGTAAAGATTAGTCAATTTAATAAATACAAATGACGGGACTCTAGGGTTCCATGTTATTGCTACACCCATTGAAAGACTCTCATAAAATTATCATTTTATGTTGGCTGTAAACGTGTCATAGAATCGTAGGTTAAATTTCTTGTTTTTATTAATACAAATTGTGAAGAAAAGTAGAAATCTTATTTACACACTGCATATTATTCTGTTACGGTTACATTGACCACTCCCTAGACATTAAGTATGAATAATCTGTGCTATATGTCCATCATTTGTCAATATCAGTTATCAATGTTTAGATGGTAAACATCGAAGTTTAAGTCATGTAAAAGATGATGAGAGTACGATAGGTTCAGAGAATTCTGATCTTTATCTGATTATCTCACAATTATAAAAATTTTCGTCTAATTAGATAGAGGTTCCCATCTCTTAGTCTTATAAAAAGAATGTTTCTTTGAGTCTATTATAAATTTGTTTAGAACAAAGAATTTGATAAAATATTGATTACACTTTTCATGTTCACTTCGGTGAGTCCGTACAGACTGAGAAATGCTGGAGTACTTGACGTCGGACGATTAGAGGAGACAGGTACACTAAAAAGTTCGTTCTTATTATGACCTCACCCAACGGTAAGGGAAGAGGTCTCTTAAAAAGACTGGGTCTCTAACTTGGACCCAGAGGACGTGATGTGCCGTCTAAGAAATGACAGACTCGGTGGCTCCTTCGGGATTATATTGGTTATTTTAGATGAAATTTTTCAGTTTTGAATTTTCTAAACTACTTATTTATGTAGGATATGTAACATGTAAGAATACTATTCTTAGAACATATAAAGTAAAATCTTAGAGACTGGGTAAGGATGAGAAGGTTTTATATTTGTCCAGGTACGATATGTCTGAAATGAAACTTAGGATAAATTATTTTATCACTTTTACTATGAATGTTTTTGAAATAGAGGTTGGTGTAAAAGGTCTAAATTGACAGAACACTAAAGGAAATCCCGTTAAAATAGTAACTAGACGTCGTCAGGACTTTATTTTGGGTAAATTTTCATCCAGTATTTTTAGTTTATTCATAAACTATGTTACGTCTAATAAAAGATCAGTTCATTCAAAAAATTACGAAAATTTATAAATTGATCTTTCTTTTTCAGTTTTGAAAAATCAAATGTAATAAAGGAAAAATTTTAAATTATCACTTTTGTAATTTATCTGAGTTTCTTGGTAGAAGGAACCTTAATTATAGTAAATTTTTTTCCTATTCTTGTGTACATGTGAGTACCGACTAAGTACAGTTACATATCGTTTTGGTGATGTTATAACATTTCATTAATCGGAGGTTAATTTTATTTATTTAATTTTTTTTCTTTTAGTTATGTTTTTTTACTCTGGAGTACACGAAAATAATTATTAAAAAAATTTAAAGATTTTTATAACATGTATCACACGATTTCATTTTCAGACAATTTGTCTATATCAATAATTACGTCTAAAATTTATATACTCATTTAAATCAGAGTATTATATTTTTCGAGTATACGAATGTAGTAAGGTTACCGTTTTACTCTTGTGTGAATGGTAAATTCACCTGAACATTATACAAAAGTGAGTGAGGAAGATGAAGGTAATCAAGAAAGTCTCGTACCAAATAATTGATTTATTATAATTTTTCAAATACTTTATAAATTATTGTTCATTTGCTACTATTCGGGTATAAGAAAAAATTTGATACTCATTATCCTTGTCTTATAATTGTCGACAGTAACTTTTAATTGTTAATTCAAACGTCTAAGAGATGTCTGTCTTTCAAGTTGATCTTGAAGATTACAAACTAAATCATTCTACAGTCTTGGTCCTGACTACGGTGTAAGAGAGTTAATCGATGGGTTTGAAGACTATTTATAAATCTGTATTCGGAATTCAAAAGTTTCCTTTATGAAGAAACGTCATCTTCAGTGTTTTTTGATGTCCATAAATTCTTGAAATGCAGAGTCAGTCAAGTAATGTACAGATGTCATGACTGAAATGTTTTAATAATAACTTGAGTCAATTTTCGACTCTTATTCATGGTCTTTTTATGATTTACTGACATTTTATAGATGGGAGTTATGTAATTAAAGACACTTTATGACACTTGATGAAACGTACAATGGAACTTTACTTTTAGTTTTTTCTTTAAGTTTCGCCAATTCGATTTATACTCTACAATGGAAACAATCAACAATCCATTGGTCTCTCTCGGGAATAATTTCATGGAATCTAGAGTGTTGTTATTTTTAATAATGACGATCGTTATATGAAGTTTATATTTCACACACGTACGATTCAACGAAGTCAACACAGACTGAGAAACGTTGAGGTTCCTGCCATCGGACGGTCCCAGGAGACGGGTACCTTAAAAGGTCCGTTCTTATGACTCTACCCAACGGTAAGGCAAGAGGTCCCCTAGAAGGACTGAGTCCCTGACTTGAGTACAGAGTTCAGAGGACGTGACCGTCCACCCAAGAAATGGTGATCGTAGTGGACCCTTCGGGTTTTATATTATCATTAATGATGATTTTTATGGGTCTTTCCCAATTTGGTAGAATTTGACAAGTTAATATTTCGAAGTGTAAAAATATTAAACGGTGTATGAATTGTAAGAAACATAAAAACTAAACACTGTAGAATAGTGAGTATGACGTGATAGTGTAAATAGAGAAGTATAATTATGATGTATATAAAAGACTTTACACCTTTATTTATCTTAATTCTTTTTTGTTCTAAAATTTTTTCCTTCTCACTACCTAATAAGAACGATTATACTTTTATCTTCGTCTTCTCATGATAGTGTTTTATATATCGAGTCCTTTAATCCGATACATATGTTGTTTTCACCGTAGTCTGAATTACTCCTGTTTTTCCTAATACGGTGTTTCAGTGACTCTGTTGACCATTTGATAAAACTTTTTGTTTTATGATGAACATAAACGTCATAAAATAGAGAATAAACAGTGACGTTATAGACACATGTTGTTGTTGTTTTTTCGTTTTAGGGAGTAAAGTTTAGTAGTCCAAAGTGTTGTCCTATAGTTTGTATAAAATTCGTCTACCATGAGGTGGAGTCTAGTGTCCATTTGATTCAGGAAATTTTTATTTTTTCTTTCTGTTGAAGTTTACAGTTGACAGTATGATACTCATTCTCGGGTCGTCTCTTTTCAATGTAAGAATTCTCTTTTGACAGTTTTCTAATCCACCATGAAGAGACAGAAAGCTATTTCAGTCTAGGATAGTGGTCTCAATCAGGGGTTGACTGTGATTGAACGAAGAGTTTTATATCGGACATACCGTAAAAGAATCGTTAGACGATACAAGAACGTGGATGAAGAACGATAAAATGAATGTATCATAAATATAAAGGGACCGAGACTAAAATACAAATTTTAGTGAAATCCAAACTATTTAACAAGTTTTGGTAAAGTTTAATAAACGTCTTACTTTGTCCCAGTTATTATTACGGAAGTAAAATGTATACGTTTCCCTCAATATTGTCCAAATATCGGAAAAAAGGTGATTTAAATGAAATTGTAGTTCAATGACACTCAACGTACTTAATCGAGTGTTGAAAAAGCAATCCACACACACATACCAGACTTTACTACTAAATTTATATCATCGTTCGTACAGAAGTTTATTATTAAAATCAAAGTGAGAACTATAACGATTTTAAATGACATATTAATCGATCCAATTGTTAGTATTCAGTCTAAAAAAAAGGGGTTCCTCTGTTACAGTAGAAAAGTTATAAAATATGATATAATATATGCTTTTTTTGGAATCAACCAATGCAATGTAATTGGTCGTATTAGTTAAACCTATAGGGTAAAGGTGTAAGAAACATCGATTTTTAATTACAATGTCTATATGAGCATATCAAACGAAACTTGACGGTCGTAGGTCTCCGAAAATAATGATAAGTGTTTATGAAAGTCCCTGTGTTATAAGTTGTTATACGTTGGTCTTCTTTGTTTGGTCTTCTTTGAAATTGGTAGATCGTTCAGATTAAAGATACATCTTCTTATAAAAGGTCTGAATTTAGAGAGTAAACCTTGGTATAGATAAAAATTTTATTTTATAAACTTTATGTTGTTTGGTGTCTTAAACAATAGAAATGGTGAATTAACTTCTAAAAATTAAAAACATAAAATCTGTCAAACCGATTCCCGTCATAAAAGTTATATGACGTTAGAATAAAAAATTCAAGTTTAAAGACATTAATATGATAATGATTGCGTACTAATATGATTCGATACTTCCGTTACCGTGAGGTGAGGTCATGAGAACGGGCCTGTTAGGGTACCTACCTCCTCGGACCACCCGACGTCAGGTACCACAACGATTCTCAGTCTGTGCTAACTCACTGAAGTGAAAGTGAAAAGTGAAAGTACGTAACCTCTTCCTTTACCATTGGGTGAGGTCACAAGAACGGACCTCTTAGGGTCCCTCCCCCCTCGGAACCACCCGACGGCAGATACCCCAGTGTGTCTCAGCCTGTACTGACTTCATTGAATCGTCGTCGTCGTCGTCGTCGTCGTACTATATATAATATGATTAATATGCTATTTTATTATGAGCATAGATTCTTATTGGATAAAATATAGAGTCCTGTGCGGGTGTGTGTTGTTTAGTATTTTCACTCCTCAATTTGTTACGAAGAGTCGAAAGACTCGAGAGTTATAACCTCGCATATCCTTATTTGATTTAATATGGTATTACCTTATGGTACATACCCAAAAAGGTATGAATTCAGTGTAATCTATTTAATAAAGTTTCGTGGTCTTGTACCACAACATGGGTATCTGAACATCTTAGGAATTACATTTGTTACCTGAAAGTAATCGTTACAAAGTATATCGAAGTAATTAAAATTGTTTACATGGTGTCATTCCGTTCTACAATTACTGTCCCTTTTGACGGTCCCACTCACACACATACTCGTACATAGACACTCTCTCTCTAATGCACCCTTGAGAAATGATAGACGAATGAAAAAGAAATTGTTTATATAGATAAAATCAGTTAAATGATTACTTTACCTCATATGTCCAAATTAAACATAAATGAATATGTAAAACATTCGCAAGTGATCGAGATAAAGGAAAAAACATTTGAAAGACATACGGAATTCTCTGTTTGAAGGTTTTAGTTTCAAGTCTTATTTAATTCAGTAATCGACGAGTTTAATATGAAGACCGAACTGTGAACTACGTACTTAGTGACTCTAAGTTGAAGAGACAACATCCAGTAAAATGAAGTTCTACGTCACATACTACCTTATTGTCCAGATTACATGACTAAAAAATCCAGAGTAAAAGAGGGTATGACTATGGTCTTATAGTAATATGTCGAGAAACTTCTTAATTTCATGGTACATTTTTACAAGAAGTTTGTATCATATATTACACAAAAGGTTTTTGTTATTAATTTTGACCTTTTTTTCCTTTTAGTAGGAAAATGATTTCTTTCTGGATTTAAGTGTAGTTCTCCCAAACGTCTCAATGCCAAAAATACTGGATGTGAAACTATATTGGACACTTTGAAAGTGTGACGATTCTTTGTCGTTAAGATGTTCGTAGATCTGTTCCTTTTTAGTGTATATTTGAGTTCAATCGACACCACCAGTAGTCACTCCAAGTGGTATGAAGACCAATTGGAGGGAAAGATCCATGGATCATTTTTACGTGACGGGACGAGAGAACTTTGATCCACACTGGTACACTGAGTGAGACCAGTTATTCACACTCTACACGAGACATCGTGGAGACCCATCCTTGAAATTCTGACAGGGACTAGGTAGTCCGAAGGAAAGGAGGTGACCCTACAGTCACCTCCTTGTACGACTCCATTATAATGGTAAAGAACACTCACTTCTGTCTCTTATCACGGGGGAATGACAATGTGTTGCACCCCTGTGTCGTTTTCATTTGTTGTTTAAACTCAATTCTGTGACTCTAACTCCCAACCATACTGACGCATTAGATTTGATAGGTCAAACTTTTTCGTCAAATATTTCCCTTTTCTTTTCGGACGGGAACCTTAAAAGGGTATTTTGTGTTTGACTTATTTGATACACTAAAGTTCCCTCCTTTTTTATTCAGTGCCTTCTCAAATTAGGGTCAGTAAATATTCATTACACGTTTTATTAAAAAACTAAATTTTATCAGAAAAATGTAAAGGGGTATAATGAGTTGAAGGATAGAGAAAATATAAATACACAAGACTTCCTCAAATCACTAAACAAGACAATTGATCCACGACATAAAAAAAGGGAACGGAAGTTGGTTGAAGGGTGAGACATCAAAATTTTTATCTGACGTACCAGTATATCAAGTGGGGAGTTTTTGGTATTTTTCTATATATCACTTTTCTCGGAATTGGAGACAAGGGTATACGGTGAGTTGTTTATTGGGTGATGCAATAACAAATTATAAAGTCTTTCTGTAAACAACTGTAACAAGTCACCGATTCAGCACAGAGAGATACTGGGGTACCTGACGTCGTGTGGTATTTCTTCTGTATTCTGTATTTTTACCGGTTTTTCGTGAACTTTTCTACAAGTTGTAGTGATAATCTCTTTACGTTTAGTTTTAATGTTACCTCATAGTGAAGTGTGACCAGTCTTACCGGTAGTAGTTATTTTGGTTGTTTGTTATACACGACCTCTTCCATACAACTACCCTTACATTTGACCATGTCAGTGATACCTCTTGTCATATTTCACTTTCACTTTCACTTCAGCGAGTCAGCACAGGCTAAGAAACACTTGCGTACCTGACATCGGGTGGTCCGAGGAGGTAGGTACCCTAAGAGGTCCGTTCTTATACCCTCACCCAACGGTGGAGGAAGAGATCCCTCAGAAAGGCTGGGTCCCTAGCTTGGGTCCAGAGGGCGTAACGTCCGTCTGCGAAATTGGAGACTCGGTGGTCCCTTCGGGTCGCCAAGGAATTTTTTGATTTTTATCTTATAGTACGGGGTCTTTTGGGTGAGGATCCGTAAATGGGCCTCTTTTGGTAGTAAACTTTTCTAAGTATGTGGAGCTATAAGTCGAGTTGACGTCGTGATAAATGTTATCGGTCCCGTACCTTCGTTGTATTTACAGGTAGTCGTCTCCTCTCCCATTTCTTCTACACCACGTGTATATATATACGTAAATATATATAAATATATATATTATAAATATATAATATATTATTATACAATATAAATATATATTATTATATATATGTATTTATATATAAATGTGTGTTGCCTTATAAGTCATTCAAGTGAGCGAGTCAGTGTAGATTGAGAAACACTGGGTTACCTGACGTCGTGCGGTCCGAACGGACAGGTAGTAGTAAAGGGTCTCAATGTGTTTGAGTACAGGTAACTCAGCCACTACAGTAGATTGGTAGAGTAAGAGACAGTAGGGGAAGAGGAGGACCGAAGTTAGAAAGGGTCGTAGTCCCAGAAAGGGTCACTCAGTCGAGAAGTGTAGTCCACCGGTTTCCTATGAAACCGACGTTTCTTATGAGGTTCGAGGTTGTCCTCGAAGTCGAAGTCGTAGTCAGGAAGGTTACTTATAAGTCCTGACTAAAGGAAATCCTACCTGACCAACCTAGAGGAATGTCAAGTTCCCTGAGAGTTCTCAGAAGAGGTTGTGGTGCCAAGTTTTCGTAGTTAAGAAGTCACGAGTCGAAAGAAATGTCAGGGTGAGAGTGTAGGTATGTACTGATAACCTTTTTTGTAGCGAAACTGATCTGTCTGGAGACAACCGTTTCATTGCAGAGACGAAAAATTATACGACAGATCCAACCAGTGTCGAAAAGAATTTTCCTCGTTCCCAGAAAATTAAAGTACCGACGTTAGTGGTAGACGTCACTAAAACCTCGGGTCTTTTTATTTCAGACAATACAAAGGTAACAAAAGGGTAGGTAAACGATACTTCACTATCCTGGTCTACAGTACTAGAATCAAAAAACTTACAACTCAAAATTCGGTTGAAAAAGTGAGAGGAGAAAGGAAAAGAAGTTCACCGAGAAATCAAGAAGAAGCGGAAGACGGTATTCCCACCACAGTAGACGTAGAGACTCCAACAAAGAGGGCCGTTAGGACTAAGACCGAATACAAGTAGGTCAGGTCGTAAAGAGTGCAACATGAGACGTATATTCAATTTGTTCGTTATATGTCAGAACTATATGAGGAAAGGGTTAGACCTTGGTCAGACAACAAGGTACAGGTCAAGATTGCCAACGAAGAACTGTTCGTCTAAAGAGTCCTCCGTCCAGTCTACCAGACAATAATGGTTGAGAAATTCTTAAAAGGTGTCAAACAACACTAGGTGTCAGTTTCCGAAACCGTATCAGTTGTTTCGTCTTCATCTACAAAAAGACCTTGAGAGAACGAAAAAACTACTAGGTTACCTACGACCGTTAAACTAGAGACCAAGGAGACGGACAAGATTTAGGTCGAACTTGTAGACCTTCAAGTACCAAGTACATGATAACTTCGGACCGAACCTCTTAAAACTCACAATGAAACGACTGCACTCTCTACTCACGTTAACACTCCATCAAACTTGTAAGAAATCGTAAAGGAAAGAAGCTCTGACCTTGTTTTTGACTTACCTCATAATGAGTCGGTATTTTTTCTTGTTTCATTACAGTAGACGTCCATGTACTCACCTGGATCTCGAACAGTATAACTTACTTCATTCAATCTGTGTCTGTTTATAGTATACTATAATGAATATACACCTTTTAAAAAATTTTCCCATGTTTACTTGAATAAATGTTTGGTCTTCATCACAGTGTCTACATCTTTTGTTTGGACACCGATGGTCCCCCTTTCCACCCTAACTATTTAACCCTCTGATCCCAACTGAATATGTATCATGATGGGTATTTTATCCGTTGATTATTCCTGGATGGCATATCATGTCTCTTGAGATGTGTTATAAAACTTCACCGGATATACCCTATTCTTAAATTTTTCTCACCTGTATTCATATACATATGGGTTAAGTGAGACGACATATAGACTTGGACTGTGTTGTAACATTTAGTTACTATGAGGTTATTTTTAAATTTATATATGTAAAGTCCCTTGAAAACAAATATCTCTTTAATTATACTAAAGAAGGGAAAAAACCTGATATATGTTTATAAAGACATAAGAAAAAATGACGTCATAGTGTCAGGTAATGTACCTACCTACATAGTTCTAAATAATTAGTCATAAGACTCCCAATAAATATGACAAAGAGTAGAACGTGACGATTATTTGTAACGACATTACTCATTGTTATGTGTATAGTAAAGTGTTTCTATTTAAGGATCTTTACAACGACTCAGTTTTCATCCGTGTAAACATTATAACCAATCTAAAACAGATTAAGATTAAATGTGGTGGTCGTTCTTGTAGTCATACAATAGTTAAAATATCTAGAAGAACAATTAGACTATCTTTTTTAATGATATAAAAATAAATTAAATGGTCTATTACTCACTTTAATTTGTACAAAGATTCAAATTTTGACTAAACATAAATTAAAGGATACTGGAAAGACACGTATAGAAAGGAGTCAAAAAGATGACAATTATCTCGACAACAAAATTATCATCAGAGTATCGAGTTTTCATATAATCAGTGTATGAAAAGGATATATTTGATGGTATTTATCGTGACTTCAGTTTGTGTTTCTTTTTAGTATTATTTTTTTGATTCCTATTTCTTTATCACCAACATATGTTCCTGATTCGGTTTCCTGACGTGATTTAATTTGTCAGTCTTTATTTATGCCAGTATTTACACTAGTATTATTTACTTTTTTAAAAATTTCTTTTATTTAATAAATCTAGATTTAGAGGTTAAATACATGATGTTTGTTATGACCTTTGTTCACTACTGTCATTTTAGGATTTCAGGATTAAAGGGTTAGAAATGTATTATGTGTCAGTTTGACATAACGAATTTTTTAATTTTGTATTAAGATTAAGATAAAATGTATCAAAATGAATTATATTTTATTATGTATTATGTGTTAAAATGAAGATGTGTATCATTTTTACGTATAATCACTTTTTAGATTTAAATGACGTACCTTATATCGTTTTCGTCTAATATGTTAATGTATCATTATAAACATTATATTATCGGTATTGACCAGAATGTGACTTATTTCTTTTACTTTTCTCTTTTGTTCCCATTTTTTCGTTTTCAATAGAAAAACTCCAATTGATTTCAATATTATATTATTTCTACCTTTCATCTTCTCTTGAGATCTTCTATACTTACGTATATAATTTTTTTGGACGGACTCAATCCCAGTGTGTTATTTGATTTTCTTTTTTTTACGAACTATACTATCGATGGATTAGATGTTTATCTCTGTTATAGTACGGATGGAACGTCCCAATTACATTTCTTATTTATTGTCTTCTATTTATTTTCCATGTTCCTTGTACAAGTTATTTACGGTCAAACGAAACAGATAACCGTCAGTGTTTAAGAACTTCCTGGTTTCTGGTGTTACCTTGTTTATTGTAAACTTTTAAATAATGACACTCCTTTTTATTCCATTTTTTTCAAGAGAGTTGAGTTTATTTGTTCAGATTGAAATATTTCCGAAACGTACATAAGATTCTGAATTTTAAATTTTTTTTTACGATCATTGTGTTCCTACTTTATTAGTTTTGGTAAAAGTTACAACATGTACGGATGTTTCGTTTCCTTACGGTCTTTAGTTGTCGAAAATGGTACCAGAAAGGACTTGGAGCCCCAGGTTATTACTCTTGTCTCAATGAAAGAGGTACCTATCGTCAAGAAAAATCGTCGAGATAATTCACAGACTTTACTATATTTCTCCGGCTTTAAATTTTTCGTTTCGACTTTATTAAACGATCCATTATGAAAAATTTAATCAGGATGTCTCTTCTTGTCTTTATGACTAAGAGATCTTTGGAGTTCTTCTTTGGTTCATTCTGACTTTATAACACCAGAAATACCACCATACCCTATCCTTGTTGACACCGTTTAGAATCCTTGAAAGTGAAGTGTTGACCGACGACTCGTAATCCCCGTTCGAGTCTTTAGAGAGGTATGATGGTTTACTGTCTTTACTTTGTCAAACTTTCAATTCTCAAAAAAAGTAATGCCTTTATACATATAGACGAGAAGGGAGTGTTGTTCAGTAAAAAAATATGTGTTTCGTTTTGAAATGGAGATATTTTTACAAGTGATAGGAACAAATTCTGTTTTAGACACATACTGTTAAAGATGTTTTGGATTTCCCATAGATATTCATCGAAGCATTGTCTATTCACCCTTAGATTTGAATGAATATAACATGAACATGAGGTTTATCCAATGGTACACCTGAGACTACTGTTTTAGAAAGTGCATTTTAAGAAACATGGACTATTTTTATTTCACTTATGTTTACTTTTGTAATATATGCGTTAGTTTTTATTCGTTCATTTATATAAATATCGTCAAGCTCAATCCATAATTACTTAGTTAAGTCGAGAGAGATTTGTTGAACAGTAGTACTCCAGACCGTAAAAGGGTTCACTATTTTAATTGTCAAGAACAAAAGGTCCACCGTGATCACTATTTCTTAGACGGACGGTTACGTCCTCTGAATTCTCTACACCCAAGTTAGGGACCAAGTCCTTCTAGGAGACCTCCTCCCATACCGTTGGGTGAGGTCATAAGAAGGGACCTTTCCGGGTACCTGTCTCCGTGGACCGTCCGATACCGGGTATCCCAACGTTTCTCAACCTGTACTGACTTTGCTGAATCGTCGTCGTCGTTCAGGGTCTCTTTCCTACTCTTAAATCAGTACTTCGAAAGTTGTTCTCTCGAAATACTACAATGAAATCGTTGTAGTCGTTAAACTCCCGACAAAATTACATACACTTATTTACTTATGAAGTAAAACACATTATACAGTCGGTTCCTTATTTGTTACTCTCTTAAATTATTACATTAGATTAGATTATTACGAGTACTTGGTATGGAGTCAGAAACTCAAATCAGTGAGTCAGAATGGACTGACACACTAGGGTACCTGACATTGGGTGGTCCGAAGAGACAGGTATCCTAAAGGGTCCGTTTTTATGACCTCACCTGACGGTCGAGGAAAAGGTCCCCTAGAAAGGTTGGGTCCCTAACTTGTGTCCAGAGGTTGTAACGTCCGTCTAAGAAATGACAACCTCGATGGATCTCTGGTTGTGTAGATTTGACCAAATCGAGTTCAGGATAGAAAGACATGGAGAGTATCTTCAGTCCTAAGACTCCTTTGTCTTCTTTAAAATTTCAGGTGTGTCAATAACTCCTGGATAATCTACGTCTCGTGTTTTGATGATTTTCTTATACTAGATAACGGATTTTTTTTTCGTATATATATAATCATTCTTTACTGTGTCAGTCATTAGACGTTTTTTAATCATTGGATCGTATATTCCTCTACAAGTTTATATATCTTCTTTAGTATGACTAGATGCTATATTTTATTCTTTAGTGACCTTAATTAATTTTAAGAAGATTTCTCGATTTAAAAATAAAACAGAATTTTGCTACCTGAATCTGTGTCGACATTTTTTCTTTATAGTTAGGTAGTGTAAGAAATTTTTCTACCTGGTAGTTTTAACAAGGACAAGATGTAAACGACGATTGTTTGTCACAGGTCACTGTTTTTGGAATCCTCCAAGGTAGTCGTCTTTGTTCTTCAACGGTTGTAATAAACGAAGAACGTCTGAGTTCACACGTCATACCCTCACTAGAAAGTACATACTTACTTTTTTTAGACTCAAGTGAAATATATATGGTCTCCGTCTCTCTTCGTTTAATAAGTGATCCCTATTTTATTAGGTATGAATCGTAAATCCTCCTTCACCTTTCTTATCTTTCTAACCACAGGCTCTCTGTTATGTGATAAGACCGTCCGGACAAAACTTCTAATTTCTTTCATCATTAGACATTATGTTATATCAATAATATATCCTTAATCGACTATAGATATTTTTTGGACTCCTTCGTTTGTATGTAAGTTGATTTGTATCACACATAAGGAAGGGGATCTGTTCTAGTGACATTTTTTTTGTGCTTGGAGTCACGAAAAGAACAAATTTTGAAGTAATTTCAGATGTCTGTCTGTTAATACTTATTTCACTCAACTACACTTTCAATTTGTCCATACATGTACATATCTTTAATTAAATCCACGTGTCCCTTCTAGAGGCGATAAATGTTTCGATACAAGTGAAGTCAGTGAGTCAGCACAGGCTGATAAACTTTGGGGTACATGACTTCGTACTGTCCAGAGGAACAGGTAGGGGTTGAGGTCCTCAAAAGTATTTGAGTCCAGGTACCTCAGTCACTACATTAGGTTGGTAGGGTAGGAGACAGTAGGGGAAGAGGAAGATTGAAGTTAGAAAGAGTCCTAATCCCAGAAAAGGTTACTCAGTCAGTCAAGAAGCGTAGTCCACCTGTTTCATAACCTCAAAGTCGAAGTCGTTGTCAGGAAGGTTACTTATAAGTCCTGACTAAAGGAAATCCTACCTGACCAACCTAGAGTAAAGTCAAGTTCCCTTTGAGTTCTTGGAAGAGGTTGTGGTGTCAACTTTTCGTAGTTAAGAAGTCACGAGTCGAAAGGAATATCAGGTTGAGAGTGTAGGTAAGTACTGATCCCTTTTTGGTATCGAAACTGTTCTCCCTGGAACAACCGTTTCATTTCAGAGACGAAAAATTATACGACGGATCCAATAGTATTGAAAAGGAGGTTCCTCATTCGCAGAGAATTAAAGTACCGACGTCAGTGGTAGACGTCACTAAAACCTCAGGGGGGGTTATTTCAGACTGTAACAAAGGTGACAAAAGGGTACTTCACTACCCTGGCCTACGGTACTGGAATCAAAAAACTTACAACCCAAAATTCGGTTGAAAAAGTGAGAGGAGAAAGGAAAAGTAGTTCACCGAGAAATCAAGAAACGAAAGACGGTATTCCTACCACAGTAGACGTAGAGACTCCAATAACTATAAAGAGGACCGTTAGAATTAAGACCGAACACGAATTAGGTCAAATCGTAAAGAGTACTACATGAGACGTACATTCAATTTATTGGTCCCACTGTTATATCTCGGCACTGTATCAGGAAAGGGCTAAATCTTGTTGAGGAAAGGGTCAGACAACAAGGTACAGGTCAAGATTGACAACGAAGAACTGTTTGTCTAAAGAGTTCTCCGTCCAGTCTACCAGACAATAAGGATAGAGAAAGTTTTAAAAGGTGTCAAACAACACTAGGTGTGTCAATTTCCGAAACCGTAACAGTTGTTTCGTCTTCATCTACAAAAAGACCCTGAGCGAACGAAGAAACTACTAGGTTACCTACAACCGTTAAACTAGAGACCAAGGAGAGGGATAAGATTTAGGTCGAACTTGTAAACCTCCAAGTGCCAAGTGCATGACAACTTCGGACCGAACTTCTTACAACTCACATATCGTACACTCTACTCACGTTAACTCGCCATCAAACTCGTAAGAAACCGTAACGGTAAGAACCCCTGACCTTACTTTTGACTAGAAAAGATCAGGACACCGGTGACTACTCAAAAGGTTTAAACGACCGTATAACTCACATTGTGAAAGAGTCGTAGTAGAAAATCCTAAACTTTATCGAATTGACCTTAAGGTAGTAGAGGTGATCGAAACAAGCATCACTACGAAAGATTCCGGGTGAACTGAAACCTAAGGTCCTACAGACCGAGATCCACTGACTAGTGTGGTAGTACTAATAGACCCAACACATTTAGAAAAAACGCATTAAGAAGACACACAAGAACGGTGGAGAAGAATTATAGAAGACGAAGAGAATTCAGGTATGGTAATGACAGGAAGTGACACGAGTTGAACCGTATTTTTCAAGGGAACCATAGAGATGAAAAAACTTCTTTAGAGATCAGAAGGGGTAAGATAACAAAAGGAGATAAAGAAACGTAACTAGTGACTCCTTCCGAAAGAATAGAAAGGAACGATAAGAAACCATGACACGTAAGTTTACCTATATAGAAAGGAAAAGAAGAAACGGAAATCGGAGAGAGGGAAAGTATCGATAAACATTCCGGAGGAGTCTGTTGGTAAAACGGAAAGACATAAAGAAAAAGAACCCCTACCAGAACTAGAGACGGAGGACATGTTCAGTACTTGAATGTTGGTATCAAGAAGTCTGTGAGATGGTCTAGATTAGGGAAGTTAAATAAACAATAAAAGTGACATATTAGTATTCCCATAACTAAATCCAATATGGATTTGCCAGATTACCAAAAGGGATGAAAGAAGTTATATTCAGACTTAAACCGCCATTCCTCAAGTACTAGACTCGGTGTCAGTCGAGGGACAGAACGAAAACGACTGACATATCTCGAAGAGGTAGAAACCGACGTTTCTTATATTAGTTAGACTAAAAGCACAACTGGTGGACCACTGCAGGTACACATCTCGGAAGAGAACACAAAAACCTTCTACCACAAACGATACTGACCACGCAGGACAACCGTTTTGAGATATTCGAAAACGGGACTAGGTAAGACATGAGGTTCCGGTTTATACCGGGAATGAGATCCATAAAGAATTGAGGGATGAAAACCTACGGTCAGGGGATATTACTTTTCCTGTAGAAAAGACCCACAATCATGATCTTCTCGAACATCCAGAAGTATCTGCACAAGTTGAAGTCGAAGAAGTCGTAATGACCAGCCCCGTATCTGAACCTAATGACACTATGACTTACCGAACGGGACCTTTGTTCATGACGTAAAACCTCAGAAAACAACTGATATTACCGATAAGGTAAAGAGGATTCCCTAGGAACGGGTGTCATAATCTATATTATCAGTAGACTCTATTTAAGTAGGTAAGGTCCGGTCATAAAAATTTTCGTATTAATTTGTAAAAGGAAATTTGTCTTCCATTCATTCCAGAATGTTTCCTTACAGTCATTGTAAATTAAAAACGACATTTTTTTACATCAAGACCAATTCGGTCACATCTTTATAGTATGGGTAAAGGTCGATCTGAGGAGTTCATATATGTGTCAATTTTTTATAATTTACAAGTACTATTTTTGTGATTTATATGATCTATATATTCGTCTGAGAGAGTTGGACAATTGTAGGTGTTTTTTGGTGTCGATTGTAGTAGTCAAGTCAAGTCAGTGAGTCAGCACAGGTTGTGAAACACTGAGGTACTTAGCGTCGTACGGTCCGGACGGACAAGTAGTGGTTGAGGGTCTCAGGTGGGTTTGAGTACGGGTAACTCAACCACTACGGTAGGTTAGTAGAGTGGGAGACAGTAAGGGAAGAGGAGGACGGGAGTTAGAAAGGGTTGTAGTCCCAGAAAAGGTTACACAGTCGAGAAACGTAGTCCACCGGTTTCATAACTTCAAAGTCGAAGTTTTGGGTAGGGTGGTTACTTGTGGGTACTGACTAGAGGAAATACTACCTGACCAACCTAGAGGAACGTCAGGTTCCCTGAGAGTTCTCAGAAGAGGTAGTGTCAAGTTTTCGTAGTTAAGAAGTCGTGAGTCGAAAGAAATATAAGGTTGAGAGTGTAGGTATGTACTAGTGACCTTTTTGGTATCGGAACTGATCTACCTGGAAACAACTGTTTCATTACAGAGACGAAAAATTATACGATAAATCCAACCAGTATTGAAATAAAAGTTCCTCATTCGCAGAAAATTAAAGTACCGACGTCAGTGGTAGACGTCACTAAAACCTCGGGTTTTTACATTTCAGACTATGCCAAAGGTGACAAAGGGGTAGATAAAGGGTACTTCACTACCCTGGTCTACGGTACTAGAAGCAAAAGACTTACACCTCGAAATTCGGTTGAAAAAGTGAGAGCAGAAAGTGAAAGTCGTTCTCCGAGAAATCAAGGAGAAGTGAAAGACGGTATTGCCACCACAGTGGACGTATAGACTCCAATGACTATAAAGAGGGCCGTTAGAACTAAGGTCGAACACGAAGGAGGTCGGGTCGCAAACAGTACTACATGAGACACATAATTCAATTTATTCGTCCCACTGTTATACGTCGGAACTACATGAGGAAAAGGATAAACCTTGGTCAGACAACAAGGCACAGGTCAAGATTGACAACGAAGGACTGGACGTATGTCCAAAGAGTTCTCCGTCCAGTCCACCAGACCATAAGGGTAGAGAAAGTCTTCAAAGGTGTCAAACAACACTAGGTGTGTCAGTTTCCGAAACCGTATCAGTTATTTCGTCTTTATCTACAAAAGAGACCTTGAGGAAACGAAAAAGATACTAGGTCGTCTACAACCGTTAAACTAGAGACCAAGGAGACGGAAAAGATTTTGGTAGAACTTGTAGACCTTAAAGTGCCAAGTACATAACGACTTCGGACCGAACGTCTTAAAATTCGTGACGAAATGATCACACACTCTGCTCAAGTTAACACGCCATCAAACTCGATTGCAGTATGTAGTATGAGTGACCATTTTCTGACTTGTGTGAAAGGTTTATATTTTTTACCAGACGAGAGCGATCGAATGAGTCATAATATGACTTCCAAGACCAGCACTGTTAATCTGTTGTTTTTCTTTACTTTCCGATGTCTAACCTTTCCTTCTTCATTTTGATATAGAGAAACTTCTCCAGTACTACAATATATGTCTTTTCGGTTTCCTTATTTGATTTTTTTATATAATATTTACTCAAATCGTTCCAATGTCTTATATTCTAATTATATCTTTTTAGTTAAAGTAAATCTATGTGTTCCTTGTTTATTTTGTATTTTCTTTTATTAAAGTAAATGTTGGCGTTGTTTTCCTTATTTTATGAAAAGTTATTTGAATGGATTTCTTCACTTTTTGAGACTTCTATTATAATTTGATTTAACTTTGAACTCTTGTAAATCCTTCTGTTCTTATTTTAATCCTAAGGTAGATAGGTTTGTAAATATCTCCAACTTTAATCCTTCGTCGTTCCTGTGAAAGGGGAACTGTTACCTTTCACACGAGGAAGTATGTATTATTCCCCTCTTAAGTTCAATTCTTAAGTTCAATAGGGGAAAGTACCATTGTCCGTAAGTCTAATTACTTTTATATGTGATTGGACACTTTGCATCAGACGAACATAATTCAACGATGAGAAACTAAATGCTGACGAGTAAAGGTGTTTACTTTAGGAAATTTTTTTATTATTTTTTAAAATCGTACTTATATTCCTACTAACCGAATGTCTTTAATTCTTAAATGATAATATCTGAGTTTGTGTCACTGTATACATTCAATGAAGAGTTATTTTGGTCTTTTTCTTTTTAGAGTTGCCGAGGAGAAACGGATTGATGTCCAAATAAACTGTGAGGGTAAAGTGTAAAATCTACCAAGAATATTAATCAGGATGGAAAGAAAAGTTAGATCATAAGTCGAAGGAAAGAGACGGAAATTTTTGTTTTAGTTTGTTTGCTTTTTGTTGCCTACGTGAAGGAAACATATCTTACAACGAGGGGTGTAAGTAGGGTGTCCTAGTAGATAAGGTCTTTTTGAAGCGAAAAAACGAGGTGAGTAGTTAGTATGTGTCAGTAATGTCTGATTCATTTTACAAAGAAGACGTTTGTATGTCTTGACGGACATGAAGAGAAATAAGTATTTGTAAAGTATGATTTGTTTTAAAACACCAGTTACGGTGGTTTAACTCTTATGAATTTTTAAGGTTCGTAATTGACCTTACCACACACACACACACACAAATTATTGTTTCTTTTTCAAGACATTTTAAGAGGACCTCCTTTTTTTTTTTTTTTTTTTAAGAGGACCTCCTGTTATATCAGTATTTGTGGAAGTCGATTTTCTGGATTAAAAGAGTGGTCGTTAAAGGATCTCTTCATGAAGTGATTAGTCCATTATTATTGAATCGGTCCTTAACAACCTTCACAAAACTTAAATACTAGAATAAATTAAGAGTCTTATTAGGATACCTTATTAGGATTATGGAGAAAGTCTAATCTACTGTGTCTTTCCAATTCATTGAACTAGTTTTGGTATTGTCATGTATCCAGTCAGTCCTAAATTTGGGTTAGATCAATACGAAGTAATATGTATTGATAATAGATAGATAGATATGTGTGTATGTGTGTGTGTATTTTATGTATTTATAATATATGTATCAATATTCATATATATGAACTAATATATATTGACGATAAATCGGTGGACTAAAATTTTTCGTCTTTAAAGTTATTGAACTTCCTTCTAGACGCACACTATATAAAATGTAAGTATGAATTATTAAAGTATATGACTGTAAATCTGTTGTTGGAAACCGTAATCAAAGATATCCTGTCGTCGTCTCGTTACGAAACTGTCGTTTAGACATGGAAGGGAATGTCATATCTGTTCCGGATTCAGGGTTTTCCTAAGACCGAGGTCCGGTCTTATCTCATGTTCTTGTCTCGTGAGAGGACTACAAAACCAAGGAATTCGAAGGGAGAATCCTCTTTTCACCAAAAGAGTCGACGGAATCCCGTGGAAAATCGTTGGAAAAGAGCTAAGTTCCGTAGAACGGACTGTTAGAAATGTGACTTATAAAATTAAAATAGGATGATTTAAAAAAATAGAACTTAGTCTCAACACACACCCCTTTTTGGGAAAGTCCTTATACTTTAATGTAGAAGTAAGACTAATTTCTATGAGAACTGACACTTTTTCAGACTTTAGTGTCCTTTGTTACCTTGTTGACAGGGACTCTGTTATTTTTCATTTAAGATTTTTTTACCCCCTCTCTAAACTGTTATATGGAATAGAAAAGGTTCGATACAATCGATAAAGTGTCATGATTACCTTAATTTTATATAAAGAGAGGTAAAGTACCTGACTCTTTTGTACGAGTGATCTCGATTCATTTTACAGACTCCAGGGTCCCATCCACAGATTTGACGGAGGAACATAACTTATATTAAGTCCATTCAGTGATTTTAGTACGTGTACCACTGTGTACTAGTAAAGTACTAGTAAGCACTTTCTTTGTATGTATGTGGGACATGAAGTCACGGATATGTATTTAAAACTGACGTTTAATTCATAATTAGTTTTCTAACTTCGAGTTGGTATTTACTAGGTTGATCTTTTTACCCAGTTTCCGTATTTGTCTGTAAAGTCTGTTTCTCCGATATACCTATCGTTTATTTGTGGACTTTGTGTAATCGGTAATCTTTTTCCGTTTAACGTTTGTGTTCCATATGTAAATAGACTTTTCGTTTTTGTCTTGTCTCTTTTGTGGTGTACGACCATTCGTACTTCTCTTCCTTCTAGAGTATGTTGCTGACCACTCTTACACTTTACAATGTCGGTAAGACGTTTCAAAGAAAACCGGTAAAGAATATTTGTTTGTATGTGAATGACACACTGTGTCACTAATGTGAAAACCCATAAATATAGTGTCTTTACTTTTAAATACGAGTTTACTTTTAGACATTATACTCAGAGTTATTTTTGAAATAAACCTTGTCGGTTTTTGGACTTCTGTTATTTTTACAGGATGTTACTCAATTACCCCAATTTCTTTACCTTGTAGGTGTGTGACTCCCTGATATTGACTCCGGTTTTTTTTTTTTTAATTGGTGACTATACACGTTATTACACCTACCGAGAGTTCCCGTAATACGAAACTCTCTTTTTTATTTCCGACTAGTGTTTTTATAATGTATAACGTACTAATGTAATTTTTTAAGAACTTTACTGTTTTAATAATATTTCTACTTCTTGTTTATGTACTACCGTTTCTTTGTCTTGACTCCTTACTCATACTATTATGTTTTCCTCAATGTTTTTCTTAAAAGAAACATTACTACTTTGTCAAAACACAGAAATAACGTTATGGTGTTTTTAGATGTGTACCCTAGTTCGGTGTCTCTTAATTTGTCTGTGTGTTTTTACTCATTTTCATTTTGGACGACTCTTGACTTATTCCAGACATCAAGTCAATTGTCACAATATGGTTACAGTTACAGTACCAAACCTGGACGTTATAGTATTCTGCAGTGTGATGTCTCTTAGACCCACTTCCCAAATACCTTGTGATACTTGATATAAACGTTGAAGACACTCAGATATTATTGAAGTTTTATTTTTAAATCGTTTTTATTTTCAGATTAATATGTCAAAGAAAGTTGACGAATTACTGTTTTCTTATTATAATAGACGGTCATCCATTATAATAATAATAGACGGTTATCTAATTTAATGTAAACTGACTTAAGGAGGAGGTTAAAATGGTCACCTAGTATTTCCGTTACGGTTTCTTACGAGTTTGATGACGTGTTAACGTGATTTGAGTATGTAATGATTAGAACCTCATTACGAATTTCAAGAGGTTCGGTCTGAAGTCGTTATGCACTTGACACTTGAAGGTCTGCAAGTTCGACCAAAATCTTTTCCGTCTCCCTGATCTCTAGTTTAACAGTTGTAGTCGACCTAGTAGCTTTTTCGTTTCCTCAAGGTCTCTTTTGTAGATAAAGACGAAATAACTGATACAGTTTCGGAAACTGACACACTTAGTGTTATTTGACACCTTTTAAGACTTTCTCTACCCTTATGGTCTGGTGGACTGGACGGAGAACTCTTTGGACATACGTTCAGTCCTTCGTTGTCAATCTTGACCTGTGCCTTGTTGTCTGACCAAGGTTTATCCTTTTCTTCATGCAGTTCCGACATATAACAGTGGGACGATAAATAGAAGATACGTCTCATGTAGTACTCTTTACGACCCGACCTCCTTCCTGTTCGACCTTAGTTTCTGACGGTCCTTTTTATAGTTATTAGAGTCTATACGTCTACTGTGCTGGGAATGCCGTCTTTCACTTCTCCTTGATTTCTCGGAGAACTACTTTCACTTTCTGCTCTCACTTTTTCAACCGAATTTCGAGGTATAAGTCTTTTGATTCTAGTACCGTAGACCAGGGTAGTGAAGTACCCTTTATCAACCCCTTTATCACCTTTGTCACAGTCTGAAATAAAACCCCCCGAGGTTTTAGTGACGTCTACCACTGACGTCGGTACTTTAATTTTCTGCGAATAAGGAACCTTCCTTTTAATACTGGTTGGATCTGTCGTACAATTTTTCGTCTCTGTAATGAAACAGTTGTTTCCAGGCAGATGAGTTCCGATACCAAAAAGGTCATCAGTACATATCTACACTCTCAACCTCATATTTCTTTCGACTCCCGGCTTCTTAACTACGAAAACTTGACACCACAACCTCTTCTGAGAACTCTCAGGGAACCTAATGTTCCTCTAGGTTGGTCAGATAGGATTTCCTCTAGTCAGGACCCACAAGTAACCTTCCTGACTACAACTTCGACTTTGAGGGTTATGAAACCGGTGGACTACGTTTCTCGACTGAGTAAACTCTTCTGGGACTACGACCCTTTCTAACTCTCGTCCTCCTCTTCCCCTGTTGTCTCCTATTCTACCGACCTACCGTAGTGGTTGAGTTACCTGTACCCAAACCCACCTGAGACCCTCAACCACTACCTGTCGCTCAGGACCACACGACGTCAGGTACCCCAGCGTTTGTCAGCCTGTACTGACTCGTTGATTTGTCTTGTACCCTCAAAATAAAGAATGACAGACTATGACACTACAATGATAAGATTTATCCTGATCTCTGTTTCATATTTTCTTCGACTTCTAGATACGTACTACTTCAGTAATGACTACAACAGTAGTTTACTTTTTATCCACTGATGTTAATAAATCCACGTATTTTAAACCATCTTTGATGATAAAATTGATATTTCTCCTCGTCACTTTTCCTATTAGGGTTCCTTATCGAATGAATTATAATAAAGAAATCTCAAATATGTCGGATGTAATAACCGAATACCATCTAGGAGGAGATTTGAATGTAAAACGAGTCCTCTTATTTGGATTAAAAGTCAAAGTCTTAAAGTTCATTAATGACCAAGTTAAATTTAACGGATTTTTTTGATTTTGGTTAGGTGAGGACATTGATCGACGGAGATAGGACGAAATGTAGTGGTAATAAAGAACTAACCTTTAGATACGGTCGAAAGGAGAGTAGAGGTTACGAATGGGGGTAAAGGTACATTCACTTTCAGTGAGTCAGGACATGTTGAGAAACGCTGAGGAACTTGACGTCCGAAGGGTGAGGAAGTGATAAAGAACGTCGAACGAGTTTGCGTACAGTTAACTCAACCACTACGGTAGGTTAGTAGAGTAGGAGACAACGGGAGAAGAGGAGGACGGGAGTCAGAAAGGGTCTTAGTTCCAGAAGAGGTTAGTCAATCGAGATGCGTCATCCACCGGTTTCATAACCTCAAAGTCGTAATCAGGAAGGTGACTTATAAGTCCCAACCAAAAGAAATCCTAACTGACCAAACTAGAGACCGACAGGTTCCCTGAGAAAGTTCTCAGAAGTGTTAAACTTTCGTAGTTAAGAAGTCGTGAGTCGGAAAGACAGTCCAGGTTTATAGTGTACACATGTACTGATGACCCTTTTGGTATGGAAACTGATATACCTGGAAACAGATCCAAACAGTTCCGAAAGGAAAGTTTCTCGTTTGCAGAAAATTAAAGTACCGATGTCAGTGACAGGTGTCACTAAAATCTCGTGTTATTTTATTTGGGACGGTGACAAAGGTGATAAAGGGGTAATAAATATAAATTTGATTAATGACCATTCCTTAAGAAAGTAGAACGATAAACAAAAGGTATACAGAATGTCAAAAAAACAGAGAGTAAGAGATATAATGATAGATGAAAACACGAATCAACTAAAACCCCCAATCTCTCTCTCTCACGATTCAACACAGACTGAGAACGTTAGGGTACTTGATATATCAGGTGGTACAAGGAGACAGGTACCTTAAGAGGTCCGTTCTTATGATTTCCCCCAACGGTAAAGGAAGAGGTCCCCTTGAAGGACTGGGTTCTTAACTTGAGTCCAGAGGACGTAACTTCCGTCTACGAAAGACCTGACTCGATACACCCATCGGAACTCCCTATCCCTTTGTAAATTTAAGGAAAGAATAAAGTAAAGGACATATAACTGTTCATAAAAGAAACGTCAATAGTGTCTCTAACGAAAATTTCACGATTTCCACATTGTTAGATCAAATACAATGAATTTATTATATCGTTGTAGAAACGTGGAAATGACGAGGTGGGGGTGGGAAAAGTCAACAACTACAGTGTTTCAATACAGAAAATTGCGACACAGGTTTTAGAAGTTCTACTAGGTTTCTTTACTTTTATATGGGGTACGAAAACCTAACCTTCCTAGTTATAACAATTTCACTGAAGGGTTTTGTTACATGTCTATTACTCTAGAGATAGTTTAATGTATACTGTGAAAAGTGTTTTGATTTCGTTTATTAGGATTTTAAATATCCCTTGGCATTTTCTAGGTCTTAACGGTTTCTGTAGAACTCTCAATTTCTTATCTCGACCTTCGTATTGGGAAAGTGTGAAGTCTGTTATGATGTTTCACTGTCATTAGTTTTGTCACGCCATAACAGTGGTTTTGCTATCCTTGTCTTATCTCGTGGGTCTTTGTTTGAGTGTGTAGAGAAAGTGTTTCCACCGTTCTTATATATGATCTCTTTACTGTCAGAGAGGTCAGTCACCACGACTCTTTCGACCTGTCGACGTACATTTAGTTACTTTAATCTTGTGTAGGAGTGGTATGTGTTTTTAATTGAGTTTTAACGAATTTCTAAAAACATAATTCTGGATTCTGGCATTTTGAGGATCTTCTTTTGTATTCGTTTTGTAAGATAGTGCATTTAGTATCGTCACAAAAGAATCGAGTAAGAGGGTTCCGTTGTCTTTAGTTTCAGTTTTTTTCGTTTACCCTGGATTAGTTTAAATATTCGAAAACGTCGTTGTTTTGTTTTTCTGTTGGATACCTCACCGTTTTTATGACGTTTACTATTACCGAATTAAAGGTTTGTATTACCAGTTTTTTTTTTTCTTTTTCTTGTTGTTGGTTTTGGGATAGTTTTTCACCCGTCTTCTGGATTTATCTGTAAAGAGGTTTCTTCTGTATGTGTACCGGTTATCTGTGTATTCTACGAGTTGTAGTGATTAATAATCTGTTTATGTTTAGTTTTGATGTCACTCCATGGTGAAATATGGTCAGTCTTACAGGTAGTAGTTGTTTGAGATGTTCATTTACGACCTCTCCCATACCTCTTTTCCCTTGTGAGGATGTAACACCCACCCTTAGATTTAACCACGTTATTAATACGACTTGTCATACAAGTGAAGTCAAGTCAAGGTATTGAATCATCACAGGCTGAGAAACGCTGGGGTACTTAGTGTCGTGCGGTCCGGAGGGACAGGTAGTGGTTGAGAGTCTCAAGTGAGTTTGAGTGCAGGTAACTCAGCCACTACGGTAGGTCGGTAGAGTAGGAGACAGCAGGGGAAGAGGAGGACGGGGGTTAGGGAGGGTCGTAGTCTCAGAAAAGGTTACTCAGTTGAGAAGTGTACTCCACCGGTTTCATAACCTCAGAGTCGAAATCGTAGTCAGGAAGGTTACTTGTGAATTCTGACTAGAGGAAATCTTACTTGACCAACCTAGAGGGACGTCAGGTTCCCTGAGAGTTCTCAGGAGAGGTTGTGGTGTTAAGTTTCTGTAGTTAAGAAGCCGCGAGTCAAAAGAAGTGTCAGGTTGAGAGCGTAAGTATGTATTGGTGACCTTTTTGGTATCGGAACTGATCTACCTGGAAACAACTGTTTCATTACAGAGACGAAAAATTATACGATAAATCCAACCAGTATTGAAATAAAAGTTCCTCATTCGCAGAAAATTAAAGTACCGACGTCAGTGGTAGACGTCACTAAAACCTCGGGTTTTTACATTCCAGACTATGCCAAAGGTGACAAAGGGGTAGATAAAGGGTACTTCACTACCCTGGTCTACGGTATTAGAAGCAAAAGACTTACACCTCGAAATTCAGTTGAAAAAGTGAGAGTAGAAAGTGAAAGTAGTTCTCCAAAAAATCAAGGAGAAGTGAAAGACGGTATTCCCACCACAGTAGACGTATAGACTCCAATGACTATAAAGAGGGCCGTCAGAACTAAGGTCGGACACGAAGAAGGTCGGGTCCCAAACGTCCCACTGTTATTCGTCGGAACTACATGAGGGAAAGGATAATCCTTGGTCAGATAACAAGGTACAGGTCAAGATTGACAACGAAGGACAGGACTGGACGTATGTCCAAAGAGTTCTCTGTCCAGTCCACCAGACCATAAGGGTAGAGAAAGTCTTAAAAGGTGTCAACTAACACTAGGTGTGTCAGTTTCCGAAACTGTATCAGTTGTTTCGTCTTTATCTATAAAAAGACCTTGAGAGAACGAAAAAGCTACTAGGTCACCTACGACCGTTAAACTAGAGACCAAGGAGACGGAAAAGATTTTGGTCGAACTTGTAGACCTTCAATTACCAAGTGCATAACGACTTCGGACCGAACCTCTTAGTCCAACGAATGCAAAATAATTTTTTTTTCTAGGGTGACTGGAAATGGTTATTGAGATGTCTGTACGAGGAACTGTAATTAGGTAAAAAAAGTGGGTTGAAACATATTGTGAATGACGAAGTTTTTCGGCTCTCTCCTCAAAGATGGGGATTTCTAAGTTCATCCAACGGGTCCCTTAAAAAAAAAAGGTCAACTGTAGGTAGGTGAAACGAGTACGGAAGAACCGATGATGTATGAAACGTAGTACCATCGACTGTGTCGGACAGGTTGTCCGACTCACGACTTGGTCAAGGGGTAAGTAGCACATTAATCCTGTCCCTCATATTAGAAGGTAATCGAGGTAATAAATCGACCGACGTAGTCTCATTTACAGAAAGGAGTAGAGGACTTAGTTCGTGTAGAAAAAACCGGAAAAACTCAATCCTTAGAAAGTACAACAAACTGTAATTTGTCAGAATCTGACCATGAGTCAAATATTGAAAGAATTCATAAAACAAGAAATCCATGATTAAAAGTGAATATTAAAAAAACCAGATCCGTACATTCAAATAGAGTCCTTTATGACCACTTACGATGACTTTATATGTATAGTCTTTTGTCAATTTTTTGAGAAACACTCTTTATTTTCAAATCCAAAAAGAAAATTAGTCACCTACTGTATATTCGTATTTTATAAGTACCTAAAAAAAAAAGTAAGAAATTAAAATGGTCAAATGTACTTATAAATCCTTTGGTGTTCTTAGAGGGTTTATCTAGTGTCTTATCACATGATAAAACCTTATGGGAGTTTTTCCAGAGATTTCATATTCGACCAGTCTGTTTTTTGGAAAACAATGAAAAGTCATTGTCCTTCTTTCTCTTTGTTGAACAGAGAAAAAAAAAAGGGAATACGAAATACTAAACATTAGAGAAAAAGATAGATGATTCTTCGGGAGATCCCGAAGTCTCGAACAAATGAATGATACTACTTTCAGGTGACCGGAGGACTCCGAACAAAATAAGGTGAGAGGACAAAAGGGGAGTACTAGGAGTTTATGAAAAATGGAATGTGAATCGAACCACTCTCTACGACAGATATGGTCTAAAGAGGTAGAAGAGGTAGGAGATACCGGAGAATCGGCAAAATAGTCGAAACTACATCTGTCTTGTTATTAGTTCTGTTAAAAGAGTCATCGAGTGATTCACACCAAAGTGTTGACCATTATCCTTGTAGTGGACCCTGAAATAGTCTTTTCTTTAAGAGTTTAAACAGGGGTCTGGATAATAGTTTATTTTTTAGACCCCGACTCGACGTCGTTAGAATTAGTGAAGGTCCACAACTTATCGAAACCCGTGATCACTAAACCTCTGAAGTTCCAGGTACATTGAGACATATCTGACTAGATAGGTATTAAGGTAAAGTAATGATCATAAATTTAAACATGAAAAACGCAACTCTTTATCAGATGTGTTCCGACCGTAGTATCAAGACACCGTGGAATGAACTTCGACATAAGAAGTAACGTGACAGTTTCATAAGAGTTTCGTTGACAAGATTTGTTCTTAGGACTAAAGTTCGAAATAAGGGGGGAGGGGGGTAGGTTCAGATTGACAACAAAACCAAGAGGAGAGGTTACATAATACTATTAAATATTTTCCATGAGACATAGTTCCACCGGAAACTGTCGTACCGTATAGTCTATTTCGTGAAATGACATTAGGGGTGTTATTAGGATACTTAGTTCATTATGAAAATAAAGTTTAAAATGTCTCTTCTTTTGACCCTGTATCCTTCCAATTAAACGTTTCCAGTGTGATGTCTTGGTTCTTAAGTTGAGATCCGAGACCACTTGTGTCTCGACATTCCTGTCGACTATAATGGTAGTCTCAAAAGTTCAAGAGTAAGAGGAACTGAAACAGACTTAAAAGTAAATAGAATTTATACTATGTATTCACCGGAAAGAATCTGTAGAACGAATTTCAAGACTAAAGTTATCACCGGAGTCTATAAAGAAAATAGAATAGTACTTACTAAATCTTTTTAAGACCATAGAAGTAGAAGTGAAGACGGTAACGAAAAGACTATATTGAAGTCTTTATTTTTGGTAATTGAGGGAATAAAGTTTACAAGTGATAAAGATATTAGTCAATCTGAATGTTAGACACAACGAATTAAAAAATCTGTACGGTTTTGGAAACTGACACACCTAGTGTTATTTGACACCTTTTAAGACTGTTTCTTCCCTTATGGTCTGGTGAACTGGATGGAGAACTTTTTAGACATACGTCCAGTCCTTCGTTGTTAATCTTGACCAGTGTCTTGTTGTCTGACCAAGGTTTAACCCTTTCCTCATGCAGTTCCTACATATAACAGTGGGACGAATAAATTGAAGATACGTCTCATGTAGTACTCTTTACGATCCGACCTAGTTCGTGTTCGACCTTAGTTCTAACGACCCTCTTTATAGTTATTGAGATCTATATGTCTACTGTGGTGAGAGTGTCTTCTTTCACTTCTTCTTTAATTCTCGGAGAACTACTTTCAATTTCTCTTCTCACTTTTTCAACCGAATTTCGAGTTGTAAGTCTTTTGCTTCTAGTACCGTAGACCAGGGTAGTGAAGTACCCTTTCTCTATCCATTTGTCACCTTTTCACAGACTGAAATAAATAAACCCGAGGTTTTAGTGACGTCTACCACTAACGTCGGTACTTTAATTTTCTGCGAATGAGGAACCTTCCTTTCAATCCTGGTTGGATTTATCGTATAACTTTTCGTCTCTGTAATGAAACGGTTGTTTCCAGACAGATCAGTTCCATTACCAAAAAGGTCATCAATACATACCTACACTCTCAACCTGACACTTCTTTCGACTCGTGGTTTCTTAACTATGAAAACTTGACACCACAACCTCTTCTGAGAACTCTCAGGGAACCTGACGTTCCTCTAGGTTGGTCAGGTAGGATTTCGTCTAGTCAGGAACCCCAAGTGACCTTCATGACTACGACTCTGAGATTATGAAACCGGTGGACTAGACTTCTCGACTGAGTAACCTTTTCTGGGACTACAACCCTTTCTAACTCCCGTTCTCTTCCCCTGTTATCTTCTACTCTACCAACCTACCGTAGTGACTGAGCTACCTGTACTGAAACCCATTCGAGGTCCTCAACCAATACCTGTCCCTCCGGACCGCACGACACCAGGTACCCCAACGTTTCTCAACCTGTACTGACTCGTTGACTTGACTTTGATCTTAAGTCATTGACGTTGAAACTTTACTCATCCCTGTCATAAGGTTTAGTGTCGTTTTAATTTCTCTTTACCTTCTACAGACCTCATGAACATTTATAACTATTTTATTCTTTTTCACATCTAAAACTGTTCATTTACATTTTAAGTAAAGTCTATGAGGAAAATTAGGAGGTTCAGAATTAACTGCCGTCATATTTATTTTATAGTTTATACGATCAGATTAAGACCTTACCTCTTACATAATGATTAGAAAAAAATTACACAATTATTATTTGATAGTTGGGTTTTAATATTTTTCTTAACTATTAGAAAAACATTTCTATTAACTAAAATGGAAGAGAATGTAGTGATCTGAATCTCGACATATACGGTACACTAATTTTAATAAACATTTATTTTTTTTTGAAAAGAGAAAACAATTAGAACCCTAGAGACACAATTTTATTTATTTAAAACATTATTTAATGGATATAAAATTGGTCAAACTTAAAGGTGACAACCTGTGATGGTGCCATTATAAAATGATGTACACAAAATGAACTTCATATTTAGTAAACATAAATAATTATATAGATATAAATATGAATGTATATTTTATATAAATATATATTGTATATAAGGATATGTATATACTTATATATTACTATATGCGTTATAAAGACATTAAATGATAAGAAAATGTCAACTGTCCGAAAAAACTCCCAGTACCCGTACATTAACCCGAAAAGACCAACGAGTCACCATTTTTTAGGTCTTCGTTACGTCCTTTGTTTCTTCTACACCCAACCTAGGGACTCAACCCTTCTGAGAGATCTCTTCCTTTACCATTGGTCGAGGTCTTAAGAACGACCCTTTTAGGGTACCTGTCTCTCTAGGGACCACCCTATGTCAGGTGTCCCAGTGTCTCTCAGTCTTTACTAACTCACTTACTCGTGCGTACGTACGTGTGTACACTAATGAGTCATAAAATTTTAAATCGATTCATAAACTATTTAGTTCATGACCAGATGAAAAAAATTGTCGATCAAAAGGACACCTGTAAGAGGTGACTGATTATAAGTAAGTAACTAGTGTATAAAAGAATTTTTGGTTAATATACAGTTATAACGTCATGAATTAAACCTATATTTGTATTATACTAAAGACTCAGAAAGAAAGTTCCTCGGGTTCCAGGTCACCTCGTCTGGATTCATTTGGTTCAATCAATATAGTGACACATGATTAATCCAAGGGACTTTCTCCTTCTATCGTGAAGTCCCTGTGCCTTGGGAGTTCAAAACGGGACTTATTCTTTCTCACGTACCCCACAATCTCTTTCATAAGGTCTCCTTTATTATAGAGTTTGTTTTCCATTCAAACCTCAATCAGTCCCATATCTGTTGAAAACTAAGAAGGTCCGTAATACGACGATGACGATTGAGTAAAGTCAGTACAGGCTGAGGCACGTTGGGGTGTCTACCGTCGGGTGGTCCGAGGGAGCAGGGACCCTAAGAGGACCGTTCTTGTGACCTCACCCAACGGTAAAGGAGAGGTCACGTATTTTCACTTTTCACTTTCAATTCAACGAGTCAGTACGAACTGAGAATCACTGGGGTACCTGACGTCGGGTGGTGCGAGGAGGCAGGTACCCTAAACGGTCCGTTTTCATGACCTCACTCAACGGTGACGGAAGAGACAGGTCCGTAATATAATTTCTCTTTTTCAGTCACCCGATTTCACCCTTTGATCAGTGAGTCATAGAAAGGAAATTTACTACAATCCCTCAAACCCTTACTGTTAAAACCCCTGTTTTGCCTACCCAAAAATGTGCTTTCACCTTAAGAGATCGTCGAGTCTTCCATTTCTTAGACGAACGTTACGTCCTCTGGACCCAAGCTAAGGACCCAGTTTTTTACGGGACCTCTTCCCTTACGGATGGATAACGTCAAACGATTCTTTCGGAAGAATTCACTTGGTACGTTTCTTTATCTCCTTTTGGTGGAGTTCTTTTGACCTCCATGGACAATCCATTTTCCGCTGTCTGGACGTTTGCCGACTTTTTCCCCCTTGGACAGTTAAGGATTCCCTTCTGACAAACAAAAAAGCAATTACGGAGTCCCTATCAGGTCTTGTTCCAGGCTCTCGACTCTCTCTCGTAGTCTGAACCTGTCCGGCTCAGTCTGACACAGCTAAAGAGCCCTAGGACTTTCAGCAGAACCCGTTTTACCGAAGAGGGTGAAGAGCCTGGGGAGCGTCGGAACAAGGAGTAGGGCAGCTATTCTGGAACACAAAAAGTCTAGTAGGAAGCCTCCCAGTCCCTCGACTGGCTCTACCGATGACCTGTCTACAACTACCATCGGCGTATGAGATTCGAGGGCAAGTCTCTAGGACTCCGGGGGATTTCCAGTGGCCCTAGGCCGGTGCTGGGAGTCGGGGTCCCTGCCGGGTCAAGTCGTCCTTCGTCGGTCTTTCATATTGTCGCGGGGAATAGGATAACTTTCCCAGTTTTACATTCCGGCCTGGGCCCCCGGAACTACCCGGCGGGAAGGAGAGGGAGGGCGACCGCCCCCTTCAGGGATTGACTTCCTCGGAGTGTCTAGGGTCCCTGGTTACTGTCGTGTGAAGCGGTCGATTTCGGCGGGGTGGGGTCGGTGCATCTTTCTGGACAGTCAGGGGCTACGGAGCCGGACCGCTGGATAGGCTTGGGGGCAGGTAGATCGGACTGGTAGGGAGCGTTGTTTGTATATTTTTGGTGGGGGTTGTGCCAGGCCCTCGGTGAAGGAGTTGGACGGAGCAAGCCCAGACCCTTAGGGCGGACCCTCACGAAGTCGTAATTTTCGGACAATCTGTGAGAAACCCACAGGACCAGCAGAAAATGGATTGTCATGGTTCCTTTATAAAGTGCGTTCATTCCAGTGTTATTTCCTGTCTTTGTCATTCCTGGATTGTCTTCTCCTTCTCTAATTCTTCTCAACAATTCTTATTTGTCTTCTTGATATGTTTTTTCCAGAAGTGAAGACAACGAGTCAGTACAGGTTGAGAAACACTGGGGTACTTAGCGTCACACGGTCCGGAGGGACAGGTAGTGGTTGAGGGTCTCAAGTGAGTTTAAGTACAGGTAGCTCAACCACTATGGTAGGTCGGTAGAGTAGGAGACAGGAGGGGAAGAGGAGGACGGGGGTTAAGGAGGGTCGTAGTCCCAGAAAAGGTTACTCAGTCAAGAAGTGTAGACTATGGGTTTCATAACCTCAGAGTCGAAGTTGTAGTCAGGAAGGTTTCTTGTGGGTCCTGACTAGAGGAAATCCTACCTGACCAACCTAGAGGAACGTCAGGTTCCCTGAGAGTTCTCAGAAGAGGTTGTGGTGTCAAGTTTTCATAGTTAAGAAGTCGTGAGTCGAAAGAAGTGTCAGGTTGAGAGCGTAGGTATGTACTCGTGACCTTTTTGGTATCGGAACTGATCTGCCTGGAAACAATTGTTTCATTACAGAGACGAAAAATTATATGACAGATCCAACCAGTATTGAAATAAAAGTTCCTCATTCACAGAAAATTAAAGTGACGTTAGTGGTAGACGTCACTAAAACCTCGGGGTTTTTTATTGCAGACTGTGACAAAGGTGACAAAGGGGTAGATATAGGGTACTTCACTACCCTGGTCTACGGTACTAGAAGTAAAAGACTTATAACTCGAAATTCGGTTGAAAAAGTGAGAGCAGAGAGTGAAAGTAGTTCTCCGAAAAATCAAGGAGAAGTGAAAGACGGTATTCCCACCACAGTAGACGTATAGACTCCAATAACTATAAAGAGGGTCGTTAGAACTAAGGTCGAACACGAAGGAGGTCGGGTCGCAAAGAGTACTACATAAGACGGATATTCTATTTATTCGTCCCACTGTTATATGTCGGAACTACATGAGGAAAAGGATAGACCTTGGTCAGACAACAAGGTACAGGTCAAGATTGACAACGAAGGACTGGACGTATACCTAAAGAGTTCTCCGTATCACATCAGTCAGTAAATGTCAGTCTGTAGGACCTCACATTTGAGTTCACCCGGAATCCTTCGTAATAATACTTGTTTCGATCACCTCCTATACCGTAAGGTCAACTCGATAAATTTTAGGACTTTCTGTTACGACAATTTTCACGACGTGAGTTATATACTCATTTAAACCTTTTGAGTGTTCTGACCTTTTGTCCTCACCGGTGTCAAGTAAAATTAGGATTTCTTCGTGTCACGGTTTCTTACATACTTGATGACATGTTAACGTGAGCAAAACGTATGATCGTTCTATTACGAGTTCTAGGAAGTTCAATTTCGAAGTTGTCGTCCTCTTGGTTCTTGAAGGTCTACATGTTCGACCCACATTTTTTCCGTCTCCTTGGTCTCTAGTGATACGTTTGTAAGCAACCTAGTACCCTTTTTCGTTCCCTTAAAGTCTTTTTGTAGATGAAGACGAAGTAAATTATGTGATTTCAGAAACTGACACACCTAGTGTTGTTTGACCTTTTAAGAATCTTTGCCCTTATAGTCTGGCGGAATGGACAGAGGACTCTTTGGACATACACTCAGTTCTTTACCGTCAAATTTAGAATCCACTTTGTGGACCAACTTTTGACCCTGTCCTCAAACTGTCCGACATGTGACAGTGGGACAAATAAATTGAATGTATGTCTCATGTATTATCCTTTACGGTCCGACCTACTTAGTGTTCGACCTAAATTTTGGCGCACCTCTTTATAGTTGGTGGAGTCTATCCGTCTACTACCACCACCAAATCAACGATTCAACACAGGCTGAGAACACTGGCGTACCTAATATCGGACGGTCCGAGGAGACAGGTACCCTAAAAGGTCGTTCTTATGACCTCACCTAACGGTAAAGGAAGAGGTCCCCTAGAAGGTCTGGGTCCTTAGCTTGGGTCCAGAGGACGTAACGTCCGTCTAAGAAATGGCTGACTCGATACTCCCTTTGGGGGTAGTAAGATTTACCGTCTTTCCTTTCTCCTTGATTTCTCGCAGAAGTACTCCCAACTTCTTCACTCACTTTTTCGAGTGATTTTGAGTTGTAAGTTTTTTGATTCTAGTACCGTAGACTAGGGTAGAGAAGTACCCTTTATCTTCTCCCTTTTCTCTAAAATAAAAGGACCCGAGATTCTTGTGACGGCGGTTCTTTAATTTTCTGTAGACGAGGAACCTTCTTTTCGTTACTGTTTGGATCTGTCGAATAATTTTTCGTTTCTGTAATTAAACGGTTGTTTCTAGGCATATCAGTTTAGATACCAAAAAGGTTATCTGTACATATCGACACTCTCAACCTGGTATTTCTTCCGACCTACGGTTTCTTAACTACGAAAACTTGACACCACAACATCTTTGAGGACTCTCAGGGAACCTGACGTTCCTCTAAGTTGGTCAGGTAGGATTTCCTTTAGTTGGGACGTACAAGTAATGTTCCTGACTACGACTTCGACTTCGAGATCATGAAACCACGTTTCTCAGTTGAGTAATCTTTTCTAAGACTAAGACCCTTTCTGACTTCCGTCCTCCTCTTCCCCTAATGTCTCCTGCTCTACCAACCTACCATAATGATAGAGTTACCTGTACTCAAATTCGTTCGAGACCCTCTACCGCTTCCTGTCCCTTCGGATCATACGATTTCAAGTGACCCTATGTTTCTCAACCTGTGCTGACTCGCTAACTTACTGCTGTTTTTGAAATACCGTAAATTAAAATGTGATAGACGAACCTATACTACGGTTGTCGTGTCCGTTTTCCTTTCTTTCTATATAAATCGAAGTACTTTTTAAATTTGAAACAAATAATTTTCTTTAATAATTGTCATATTTCCGTTCGGTGTCTTACCCTCTTTTATAAACGTTTAATGAAACGTTTATAAACTATTCTCTAATTTTATATATATATACTTTCAATTATGTATATTCTGAGAATTTTGAGTCGTTGTTTTTTTAATGGATTAAGTTTTTACCCGTTTCCTAAACTTACTAGTAAAGAGTTCATGTCTATATGTTTATTCGAGTAATTTCTACGAGTCATGGAGATTAATAATCCTTTTAAGTTTAGTTCTGATGTCACTCTATGGTATGGGTAATCCAACTGACGACATAATTTTTGTTTTTGTTATTTTGTCTTTTGTTCACAAATTCTGTTACACCTCTATACCCTCGGGAATGATGACGATCAACTTTTACATTTTACCATGACGTCCGTCACCTTTTATCATACCGTCAAGGAGATCAATGGTATACCGCATCAGTAATGTAATGACCCATATATATATTTCTTGACCCATATATCCTTTTTTTGTATAAGAACAAATGTCATCGTAATAAGTGTTGACTACTTTGTACCTTCGAAGGGTGCACAGGTTACTATCTATTTACCTATTAGTTTTATACCATATATGTATGTTACCTTACTCACTTTCACAATCAACGAGTCGATACAGGTTCTCTCTTTTCTCTAAGATAAAAGGACCCGAGATTCTTGTGACGGCGGTTCTTTAATCTTCTGTAGACGAGGAACCTTCTTTTCGTTACTGTTTGAATCTGTTTGGAAACGATGAAGTCCTGACGTCGGACGGTCCGAGGATCAGGTACCTTAAGAGGTCCGTTCTTATGTCCCCACCCGTCGGTGAGGGAGGAGGTCCCCTAGAAGGTTTAAATCTCTAACTAATTTAGAATTTTTCTTTCCTTTTAGAATATTGAAAATGTTTGTCTATAAATATTTTTTATTTTAAATCTTTTATAAATTATACATTTTACTATAATCATAGAAGTGAAACAGGTATTTCACTCGTATCGTACAGTATAGTGTGATGGTCATTGGGTCCTCAGGATTCCTTTCTCTCCCTCTAGTCATTGTCGTCGATGTTCTCATGGTAGTGCAAATAAGTGAAAGTCGAATAAAATTTTATTACATCCATAAACCCCCTCTTCCGTTACCATGGGGTGAGGTCATGAGAACGGACCTTTTAGGGTACCTGTTTCCTCGGACCATCCGACGTCAGGTACCCCAGCGATTCTCAGCCTGTGCTGACCCGCTGAAGTGGAAGTGAAAAGTGAAAGGACGTAACCTCTTCCTTTACCGTTGGCTGAGGTCACAAGAACGGACCTCTTAGGGTGTCTACCCCCTCGGACCACCCGACGGCAGATACCCCAGCGTGTCTCAACCTGTGCTGACTTCGCTGAATCGTCGTCGTCGTCCATAAACCCGGGTCAACCTACCTTAATTATTTAAGTCAACTCAACCACTTGATTCCACGATAATACTACAAAATTTACTTTCTTTTTACTAAGTCCACAAAAGGTTATTTTACGTCTAGAAAGGACCTTCCTTTTGACCGACGCACAATTTTCGTACGACGGATCGTTTTTATTTTGTTTGTTGGGGTTTGTTTTTATGAAATATCTCTTTTCTTTAGCGAAAAACTTTCTTTGAACATGACACCTCTCTCGTGAACAAAAGTGTTGTAACTTTTGTTACAAAAGTGGAGACTAAAACACCATTTTTTACGACATAATACAAATTTTTGACATCACATATATTTTTAATTCATATTTTATTATAACACATATTTTTCATACAATAATGTATATTTTTAAACATAATACATATTTTTAAGAGTATGTATACGTGAATTTTCGTGAATATTTCTCCTGAAGGAATGTCTATCAACATGTTTCTCATACTCAGTCAAAATATTGGTAAACAATTTTTGTAGTGAAAGGTTACTCAAACGTTTTTGTTGATTAAATGTAATCTTTTTTATTTTAAATAATTGTTTAAAGGTGTTTTGTAAAACATTTTGACCTTCTACCCTGACTTTTAATTTTCGTATGTTTACTAGTAATAAAAGAACTTATTGGAAAACCACCCCCCGTTTTGAGGTTTCAAAGTTGTCTCTTCGTATAAATACTGTTCTTAAGAACCGCGTAATTTTTTTTTTCATTATGATAAGATGAAGACTATTCCCGGCTTCTTTTGTGACTTTTATTATGATAATAGTTGAAGGAGATTAAATCTATGTTCAATTTTTTATGTTTAAGATGTTGGCAAATAGATTACAGGTTGAGACCGACTGTAGATAGTTTCATCTCATTCTTACTTGTTTTCTAATTTTGAAACGGAGAGAAGTCAATCTCTTTACAAAAACTATTCTGTTTGTCATTTTATTATATTTTGTTCCCGTAAAATCTTCTTTAGACACCCACCAAAGGTACAAAACAATTACAAGAAACTCTACTCTGAATCCATAATTATTCTTATTTAAATTCGGTACAAAGTTAGTCGATCTTACTTAAAAGTGTAGAGAAAGGTGAACCTCGTAAATATGGTTCCATTTCTAATTTTATCTCAAGTCCCTTTACAACTTCCACCTCCTTTATTCGTTATTTTATCCATATTTAAGGTACAATTGTCTATTCGTTTGTGTAAAAATCATAAGGATTTTCCTAGTCTGACTTTTACAATAGATACTTTAATACGTCTAAATCATTCAGTTCAACCCTTTGTCAAAAACGATTCTACAAAGGATCTAAAGGGGTCTCGACTTCGTATTGAGGTGTATTTTATTGTCGGAAAACACTAAAGATCTATAAGAACAGGTATCATTTGTTTGACCATCAACGACTGTTAAAATAGAAAAAAGGGAGGAGTAAACAAGGGTCTCTTATTCTACTTAGGTTCAAAATTATTATAAATTAGTATACTACTGTACGACGAAAGAAGTGATTATAATTTTCTTTTTATAAAATATTACAAATTATGAGTTTTTGTTGGTATACCTTTACAAACGTTAAGAGGTCTTTTCGGTAAGATAGAGAGTTGAAAACTCAAAAGTTATAACGTATCGTCACACGGACCTTGGTGTATATTTTTCCCTCTATACGGGATTGTGTTTATGTACATATAGATACGTATCTATATACACGTGTCTATGATATGTATGTATAAAATCATTTACATAAACAAACATTTCATAGATAATGTTAGGACTGTAGTTTATACGGGTGACTCAACAAAGTCCCTTGTGTCATCTAGTTGTCAGTGTTTTATTCATTTGTTGACCCTTTTAGTGTCTAAATTATTGTATTTTAGAAGTCCCCTTTTTTTCCGTAAATATTCAATGATGTCACAAAACACTAATAATTGGTACCTTGTAGGGAACACTTACTACTCTTCATATTTGAAACGTGATCACATTTTGACGTATTTTTTCTTCATTATAACCCTCCTAAAGAAATTTTGTGTAATAGCTTTTTATTTCATACAGACGTTTGTTAGATCTTTGAGAAAGTCGAAAACCTTACATGATATAGTGAAATGACCGTGACTAAATGTAATATTGACATAGAAAGTCACTGAGACGGACTCTGACCACACGATAGGGATTCAATCCTTGTAGGGGACCTCTTCCTTTACCGTTGGGTGCGGTCATAAGGACAGACCTTTTAGGGTACCTGTCTCCTCGGACCACCCCAATATCTGGTGCCCCAACGTTTTCAGCCTTGTTGTTAGTGTTGGTGGTTGTCATCAAATATAAGAGACTCGTGTGTCTTAAACTGATAGTTACACGATTTATCCTCCTCCTTAATTTGAACACTTAATTTCGATTAAAAAAAAAAAAAACCTTTCTCGTTTCATAGTCTGTACCCTGAGTTCTAAATTCTTTCTGGACCCGTGATTTGGGTTACTCATTTATCTCTTGTGTGTATCCGATTAAAATAGACTTTTCGAGACTTGGTGAATATTTCTTCGTAACGCAAAAAAAATTTCTAGTTAGTGAGGTCCCGTATACTAGTGAACTCTTTTTACTACTTATCTTAGGAGGGATGATAATTATATAAAAAGGGAAACTGTACGAGTGTGTCAACTTAAATACATTTATACGATGTTGGGTGACTTAATTAATCGTTTACAATTAATTATTACAATTAATAAAATCTTCCTTTTTGACTTTTATTGTAACGGAATCTTTTGTAAGTTCTTAAAGATCTTTAATGGGTACACTTGTGTTTAAGAACCTTAAAAGAGATTTTTGAATTTCTTGTCATATTAAGATTACTCTGAAAGTGAATACGTCCTTAATTTTCCTCTGATTTAAGGATGTTAAACTCATGATCCCGGTTTCTTTAATACAAAAGTATAACTTCGAGGTTATTAAACCGGTGGACTACACTTCTCGACTGAGTGACCTTTACCACTACGACCCTTTCTGACTTCCGTTTTCTTCCCTCGTCGTTTCCTACTCTAACAATCTATCGTGGCAACTGAGTTACGTGTACTTAAATTCGTTTGAGACCCTGTATCACCTTCTGTCTCCTCTGACCACACGACGTCAGGTCAGGTACCCCAGTGTTTCTCAACCTGTACTGAATCGTTGACTTGTTGTTGTTACTTATATTTCCCGGGGGTGGGGTAGGGTTCTCGTACAAATTCATTGAAACAGCATTGTCGACTTTTAAACTCAAATTTGTAAAGATGACATTATTCTAGAATTTTATCAACAAAAAATTTAAAAAATACCCTCTCTTACAATTTTTTAAAACAAACCAAACCAAAAAAACAAAATTTTTCTGTCTTGAAAAACAATATGTTGTAATATGTTATATCTCTTTTCGTAATAGGAAAAGTATATGATTTGATCGCCTTACACGTTTTTTTGAAGTCAATAAGAAACGTAACGTTTTATTGGTAAGTAGTATTACTGAAATTCCGTTCTCTTATAAGTTTGATAGAAGTATTTTCAATATCGGAGTGAATTTTTTGTTTTTCTGGTGATTTATGTTGCGAGAGTAAAAGAGTTTCCTTTTTGGCTCTGTGTTCAAATGAGGATCTAAGTCAACGTTCGTTTAAATCCAATTCTTGATCCCACGTTATGTAGACAGGAAATGACGTTTAGAAGGATTGGGGTTCCAATTTCTAGACAGACACTCTGTTGCTTAATCACTGGTTAATACTCGTTTATCCAAGTTTACAACAACAACAACAACAAATAAACAATTCAGGAGAACTGAGAAAGCCTCTTCCGTTAACGTTGGGTGAGGTCATGAGAACGGACCTTTTAGGGTACCTGCCTCCTCGGACCATCCGACGTCAGGTACCCCAGTGCTTCTCAGCCTGTGATGACTCACTGAAGTGAAAGTGAAAAGTGAAAGTACGTAACCTCTTCCTTTACCGTTGGATGAGGTGACAAGAACGGACCTTTTAGGGTCCCTGCCGCCTCGGACTATCGGACGGCAGATACCCCAACGTGTCTCGACCTGTGCTGACTTCGCTGAATCGTCGTCGTTGAATCGTCGAACTGAAAACTTTGGGGCACCTGACATCGGGTGGTCCTAGGAAATTAGGTTCCCTAAAGGGTCCGTTATTATGACCTCAGGGTGAAAGAAAAGGTCCCCTAGAAGGACTGGGTCCCTAGTTTGGACACAGAGGAGATGACCGTCCGCCCAAGAAATGGTGACTCGGATTCCTTCGGGTCCAAGTTTATATGACAGAGGATATGACTATAATAATAAATATGTTGAAAAGAGTGCATATGTGACAAGAGAGACGACTCTTTTGTGATAAGGAATTGATGTCTACATTCCTTTTGTTATTTTAAGTAGGAGTAAGTTTGTTTTTTACGGGTTGGTGGTATTTGATTTCCTGGTCAGCGTAATTGGTCGATGTCCCTCTTGAGTCATGAGATCAACTTTTTGTGAATTTATGTAGGACTGGTTAGGTAAAGGATTAAGAATTTATTCTGTCTCGATCGAGGACTATCGGTCTAATAAGGAATTTTTCCGTCGTGCATTTGTTTGTACCTTAGAGGTTGTGACCTAAATACCATGTTAGATGGACAATTGAATTTTTTGTCAGAAAAGATTCATTTGTGTTCTGTCATGTGTCCCCTTTCAGAAAAGAGGGGTCCTCCATCTGTTCTGACATATTGTTACTCAGTTTGAATTACTTTCACGTCCGAGTCTTGGTGTCCGAAGGGGAAATTCGTTCGACTGACTCATATGGTGAAATGGAGCTGAAGGAACCTTTGCGGTGTCTTCTTTGTTATTATTTTTCCTGTAATAGATACGGTAGACCTTTCGTTTTCTCGACTCAACTGGTTTCACAATTTCTTAAAGATATCCTATATTTCGTGTACTTAATTTTTAGGTGATCCTATCTCCTGCAATGTTGGGTCATAATCATTTTCTTTTGAATTTTTTTTTACAAACGAATCGTCTTGAGGTCTTATTGACATTCTAGATTTCATCGTCCTGTCCCTCGAGGGACCGTCAGGTCACCAATCGTGAGACACGACAATGACGACCCCCAGTCCAAACTAGGGACGTACCCGTTGATTTTAGGGTGTTCTTTATGACGGTTTTATATTTATTTCCTCGTCGTCCTGTGTCTAGTGTTTCTGTTCCTTTCACTTACCACCATTTCTTCATATGACTATGGGTTGAAACTTATGAGTCTTCGAAGTAATTATAGGTAACTTCCGTTGTGAATGTTAATGTGATTTGTCGTTCATTATTCAGTAGTCCGAAGAGACCTTCGAGTCGACCATTTCTTAGACGGACGTTACGTCCTCTAGGGCCAAGCTCAGGAGTCAACCCTTCTAGGGGACCTCTTCCCTATCCTATGGTTTGAGGTCATAAGAACCCAAAAGGGACCCCAAGTTAATCATTTCTTAGGTGGACGTTCCGTCCTCTGGACCCTAACTAGGGATCCAACCCTTCTAAGGACCTCCTCCTGTACCGTCGGTTGAGGTCATAAGAACGGACCTCTTAGGGGTACCTGTGTCCTCAGACCGACCGATGTCAGGTACCCCAGTTTTCTCAACTTGTACTGACTCGCTGATTGGTGTCACGTCGTGTCATTCAGTAGTCGTTCGTTGTATTTCGTTCTGTACGTGTAATTTTACTACATATTGTATTGTTGTAAATTCTTAAATAGAGCTAAACAACAACAAGTCAAGGAGTCAGTACAGACTGAGAAACGTTAGGGTTCCTGACGTCGTGCGGTCCGAAGGGACAAGAAGTGATAGAAGGGTTCAAACGAGTTTGAGTACAAGTAACTCAGTTACTACGGTAGGTTGGTAGAGTAGTACAGCGGGGGAAGAGGTGGACAGGAGTTAGAAAGAGTCCTAGTCCCAGAAAAGGCTACTCTACCGAGAAATGTAGTCTACCGGTTTCATGATCTCGAAGTCGAAATCGTAGTCAGGAAGATTACTTATAAGTCTCAACTGAAGGTAATCCTAACTGACCAAACTAGAAGAACGTCAGCTTCCCTGAGAGTTCATAGAAGAGGTTGTAGTGTCAAGTTTCGTAGTTAAGAGGTCACGAGACGGAAGAAATACCAGGTTGAGAGTGTAGGTATGTACTGATGACCTTTTTGGTATCGAAACTGGTGTGTCTGGAAACAACCGTTTCACTACAGAGACGAAATATATACGACGGATCAAACCAGTATCGAAAGGAAGGTTCTTCGTTCGTAGAAAATTAAAGTACCGACGTCAGTGGTAAACGTCACTAAAACCTCGGGTTCTTTATTTCAGACAGTGACAAAGGGAACAAAGGGGTAGATAAACAGTGCTCCAATACCCTGACCTACGGTACTAGAATTAAAAAACTTACGACTCAAAATTCGGCCGAAAAAGTGAGAGGAGAAAGTGGAAGTAGTATCTCCGAGATTAAGGAGAAGTGAAAGACGGTAATCCCACCACGGTAGACGCATAGACTTCAATTTACCGTTTAAAGTTGTTACATTTTGGTGTTAATGAAAACGTGATTGGATTATAAATACTTCGACCAAAATCTTTTCCGTCTCCTTGGTCTCTAGTTTAACGGTTGTAGGTGACCTAGTACCTTTTTCGTTCTCTCAAGGTCTTTTTGTAGATAAAGACGAAATAACTGATACGGTTTCGGAAACTGACACACCTAGTGTTATTTGACACTTTTTAAGACTTTCTCTACCCTTATGGTCTGGTGGAGTGGACGGGGAACTCTGTAGACATACGTCCAGTCCTTCGTTGTCAATCTTGACCCGTACCTTGTTATCTGACCAAGGTTTATCCTTTTCCTCATGTAGTTCCGACATATAACAGTGGGACGAATAAATTGAATATACGTCTCATGTAGTACTCTTTGCCACCCGACCTTCTTCGTGTTCGACCTTAGTTCTAACGACCCTCTTTATAGTTATTGGAGTCTATACGTCTACTGTGGTGGCAATACCGTCTTTCACTTCTCCTTGATTTTTCGGAGAACTACTTTCACTTTCTCCTCTCATTTTTCCAACCGAATTTCGAGTTGTAAATCTTTTGTTTCTAGTACCGTAGGTCAGGGTAGTGAAGTACCGTTTATCTACCCCTTTGTCATCTTTGTCACAGTCTGAAATATAAAACCCCGAGGTTTCAGTGACGTCTACCACTGACGTTGGTACTTTAATTTTCTGCGAATGAGGAACCTTCTTTTCAATACTGGTTGGATCTATCATATAAGTTCTCGTCTGTGTAATGAAACGGCTGATTCCAGGCAGCTCAGTTCCGATACCAAAAAGGACACCAGTGCATACTGGTGTCCTCTCTCAACTCTCACCTGACACTTCTTCCGACTCACGGCTTCTTAACTACGTAAACTTGACACCACAACCTCTTCTGAGAACTCTCAGGGGACCTGACGTTCCTCTAGGTTGGTCAGGTAGGATTTCGTCTAGTCGGGACCCTAAAGAAACCTTCCTTACTACGATTTCGACTTCGAGGTTATGAAACCGGTGGAGTACGCTTCTCAACTGAGTAACCTTTTCTGAGACTACGACCCTCTCTAACCCCCGTCCTCCTCTTCCCCTGCTGGGTCCTACTCTACCGACCTACCGTAGTACCTGAGTTACCTGCACTCAGACTCACTTGAGACCCTCAACCACTACCTGTCCCTCCAGACCACTCGACGTTAAGTACCCCAGTGTTTCTCAGCCTGTTTGACTCGCTGACTTGACTTGACTTATAAATACCTCTCACTGAAGACTCCTATCATCAAAACTGAAAGGGACCTAGTGGACGAGACCCACTTCGATCGACGGAACATTCCTTCTGTCATTCCGTTGCGCTGTTTCTGCAGAAGTATCATTCCTTGACTCCTCAGTCATCATTGAACGGTTATTTTGGTCAAGCCTATGTGTAAAAGGTGGAGGACAGTTCGGAAGTCTACTGACGTTGATGTCGATTGTAGAATTGATATTGGGTACTCTGTGGTTCTCGGTGTTCCTAGATAGATTCGACAAGGACTTAAGGACTAGGTGTCTTTGATACACCCTTTTATTTATAAAAAAATTCGTTAATGACTGACATTGATAAAATCTCATCAAACGATGTATGGTTGTTTATTCATTATGGGGAGAGGAAGTCTTAAATAATTTTTGTATTTTCATTACTATTAGGTCAACGACTATGGTTCTTAGTCAGTACTTATGACATTTGAAGGAGAAGTTTTTTTTCTTTCTTTTTGTTTTGCTGTTTTTACGGGGTTTTAGATCTCCTATACTGGTTCCATTTTGTCTCTTTTCGAATGTTATAAACACTCTATTTTAAATCAGAAATAGGGACCAGAGACCGTGTCTCGAAGTCTTTGGGAACGTTAAAAGATTCACTACTCTCGTGGTCCTCCTAAAAAAACGAAATTATAAACCAATGACTTTGGTCAATAATTGTGTCCCTAGGATTTTGAGGTCACTAAAGGACCCATTATTCTCATAGAAAACAAGATTACTCTACTGAGTTACCCGAGGACGTACACAGGACGTACTCCCGATCAGTCGTCCTTCTGGTTAAGTACTAATCTTCGAACCTTAAAAACCGGTACGGAGGGAGACCTCATCCCTCTTTCCTCAATTACTAAGTAACATTCTTTACCTCAATTACCAAGTAGTACGGATACATTACTTCGGAGGAAGTACTTTTAGGGTTTTGTATGACCAAAATTTCTTGAAGACCCAACCACTTGTACACTTGTGAACTCTTCACATCGCCGGTGAGACTCTACCACAGTCTCAAGGTGAAGGTGAAGGAGTATGGGACGATATACATAGAAAAGGTTTACTAACAAGGAGTCGATGTAGGAAAGTATTTTTTGACCAATAAATCATTCATTTTGCAAAGAGACTTAAAATACTCGGTGAACCCGTTTAATTAGTTCGGGGTTTTCCCTCTCTGTTTTGGTCTGTTTCGTATTTTTTGAAGGTTTCTGTTTCGAGTGTGTTTTTGGTATCTCTCTTTGTTTCTGAGACTGAGTTTATAAATAATCGCTTATACGTTTGTTCTCGTAGAAACTTTTACGATCTTTGGACCAAGAAATTAGACTGTATCCTATCTATGGTTTTTAGGTCATATTTGTCAAAACGTTTATTTTAGTACTTGTCATACAAGTGACAACAATAAACGTTTCAACACAGGTTGAGAAAACACTAGGGTATCTGACATCGGGTAGTCCTGAGAGACAAGTGTCCTAAAGGGTCCGTTTTGACGACCTCACCCAACAGTAAAGGAAGAGGTCCCCTACAAGGGTTGGATCCCAAGTTTGAACATAAAGGACGTAACCGTCCGTCTAAGAAAGGGTAACACGGTGGTACCTTCGGGTTATATAAGTGATGATAGTGTTGGTTATAAATTATCGAAAGATCTCTTTTGTTCTTTGTTGTTTTTGAGTGATTGGGTTCAAATTCACCAAGGATATATACTCAAATTTATAATGGTGAGAAAGGTTATTTTCAATCTGACATTCTAAAGAAATTTCACTTTTGCGAGTTAAATTCATTGGTGTGATAGTTGAATTGGTGACCTTGTTTTGCTAATAAATGAAACAATTTAATACATACAAATGACTATCTTTACATGTTTAAACAATTAGTCTCAAATAACATATTAATTCGTAGACATTCATCGAGAACAAAGTCACTAATTGCTTACCTTATATAATATTGTTATAATGCCATCATTTGACATTTCAAAGTAACAAATTGTAAGGTGAATAATTTTAATAATTCATAATAAGATTATAATCATCTTTTATTGAATCTCTTTATTTTATAGAAATTTTACGTCGAGAAAGAATTTTGATTTATTTTTTCTAATTTACTGTATAGTAAAACCCCTGTGTTTTCACAAAGTAAAGTCAACTCTGTTTATGAATCCCAACCACTGTAACACCAATTACCTTGGTTGTGTGTTATTACAATGTTTGTGTGTAATGATCTTCAGTGTTAAAGTGACAAAAGACAAGTCGTTAAGGTGAAATTCTTAGATGAGTTTTCTTTATTAATGTCTATACGTGTCAAGTCAAGTCAGTGAGTCAACATAGACTGAGAAACGCTGGGGTACTTAACGTCGTGCGATCCGGAGGGACAGGTAGTGGTTGAGGGCCTCAAGTGAGTGTGAGTGCAGGTAGCTCGACCACTACGGTGGGTCGGTAGAGTAGAAGACAACAGGGGAAGAGGAGGACGGGGGATAGGGAGGGTCGTAGTCCCAGAAAAGGTTACTCAGTTGAGAAGTGTACTTCACCGGTTTCATAACCTCAAAGTCGGAGTCGTAGTCAGGAAGGTTTCTTATGGGTCCTGACTAGAGGAAATCTTACCTAACCAACCCAGAGGAACGTCAGGTTCCCTGAGAGTCCTCAGAAGAGGTTGTGGTGTCAAGTTTTCGTAGTTAAGAAACCACGAGTCGAAAGAAGTGTCAGGTTGAGAGTGTAGGTATGTACTGATGACCTTTTTGGTAATGGAACTGATCTGCCTGGAAACAATCGTTTCATTACAGAGACGAAAACTTATACGATAGATCCAACCAGTAGTGAAAAGAAGGTTCCTCATTCACAGAAAATTAAAGTACCGACGTTAGTGGTAGACGTCACTAAAACCTCGGGGGTTTTTATTTCAGACTGTGACAAAGGTGACAAAGGCGTAGATAAAGGGTACTTCACTACCCTGACCTACGGTACTAGAAGCAAAAGATTTACAACTCGAAATTCGGTCGAAAAAGTGAGAGAAAGTGAAAGTAGTTCTCCGAAAAATCAAGGAGAAGTGAAAGACGGTATTCCCACCACAGTAGACGTATAGACTCCAATGACTATAAAGAGGGTCGTTAGAACTAAGGTCGAACACGAAGAAGGTCGGGTCGCAAAGAGTACTACATAAGACGGATATTCTATTTATTCGTCCCACTGTTATATGTCGGAACTACATGAGGAAAAGGATAAACCTTGGTCAGATAACAAGGTACGGGTCAAGATTGACAACGAAGGACTGGACGTATATCCAAAGAGTTCTCCGTCCAGTCTACCAGACCATAAGGATAGAGAAAGTCTTAAAAGGTCAAAGAACACTAGGTACGTCAGTTTCCGAAACCGTATCAGTTATTTCGTCTTTATCTACAAAAAGACCTTGAGAGAACGAAAAAGGTACTAGGTCACCTACAACCGTTAAACTAGAGACCAAGGAGACAGAAAAGATCTTGGCCGAACTTGTAGTGTTTATGAATTGATTTTACTACAAATTACATCGAGACCGATACTTGTCATATAGGTTGTCATCTTTTAATCAAAACACAAAAAAAAGGGTGTTGTCTTTGTGTTACTCTGTGTTGACGAGAAGTTGATATCAGGACTACTTAAACGAAATTCTTTGTCGTTGTTGTTGTACGTTAAAAAACAAATTTTTCCTAGTTCGGAGAGACAGATCTACCTTCTTCGAACCTCCAACTGTGAGAACAGGAATGTTCTTTTTTCGACTTGTTTCATTTTTTGTTGTTGAGCGACAGCTAGGTATTCTCTTATTCCGGTATTCTGTTTGACAAAGGAAGTTTTAATCGCTGTATACACGTCTATGTCTCCGACTGCCGAATGACCTCGTCTTTGATCCTTTGTATTTAATGTGACTTCGGTCTGGGTTCCATACTTTTGGATTTTACATTAACTGTTTGACGACCTCTGAGTTACATCAAATTCAATTTTTGAGGGTCTCCTGGGTAAGAATCCCTCCAGAGGTTTGAAATGACTTAAAATAGAGGTTCTTGGAACGATCCAAGAGTCTCTTCTGGTCCCTTTATAGAGGAAAACGAAGTTTTCCACATTCCCTTTTCATGGTTATGACTTTATGTAGGTTCTCGTAAGACAGGAGAAATTGTCCCGAACGGGGTTATGCTTTGATAAATGGTCGCGGAATTACTGGACTCCCCTTTTTTATATCTTAAGATCTCTTCCGTTACCGTGGGGTGAGGTCAGGAGAACGGACCTTTTAGGGTACCTACCTTCTCGGACCATCCGACGTCTGGTACCCCAACGATGGTCAGCCTGTGTTGACTCGCTGAAGTGAAAGGGAAAAGTGAAAGTACGTAACCTCTTCCTTTACCGTTGGGTGAAGTCACAAGAACGGACCTCTTAGGGTCCCTACCCCCTCGGACCACCCAACGACAGATGCCCCAGCGTGTCTCAGTCTCCATTGACTTCGCTGAATCGTCGTCGTCATCGGGGAACATCAGAAGAACCGAGTAGATTTCTCGAATTACACACAATACAACCTCCCACCTCCTTCCCTCGACTCGCCGTTACATTGGTTTCTTACTTAGTTTTGCTTTATTGTCTTTACTTTTGTCACCGTGTCCTTTTTTACTATGTTAACTATACGATTTTTACATCATTACTAATCTATTTCTTACAATATTTCCTGTCTTCACTACTTAACCTTTGTAAGACAATTTACTGTGTATGACAGACAATTTGTCATATCTATATCAAAATAAACTTTCACCTGGACCTAACGAATATTTAGATATGACGTTTATGATGTCGTTGGTGACTTTCTTCAAAAATTTTTCATATTAAATATCGAACTTTCTCCTTTTCTTGGACTTACGTTTTACGGACCAATTTTGGTTTCTTCCGTAAATGAGATAGTCATTACTGAAATATACAGTCGCTAGATTTATTTATCTGGTTACTTTTATCATCCATTTTTTTTTTGTTCGTTGTTGGAATACAAGAGATATTTTTTAGTGGAAATTATTACTGTGTTTCATGTCTTTACCTTCTTCTGTATGTTATTAGGTTTTTCTCAAATTCATTGATATAATTTAAATCTAATTCGTTCGTCGTCGTGGTCCTTATTTCTGTGTAATGATGACTATTTCATTAATTGAGGGGTTATTCTGTTATGTATAAGAAGACTTCAAGTGTGTAGTGTAAGTGGTTCTGTCTGACACAAGACCCGGTACACACGACCAGTGAGTGAGCACAGGCTGAGACACGTTGGGGTACCTGGCATCGGACGGTCCGACGAGACAGGTACCCTAAGAGGTCCGTTCTTATGACCTCACCCAACGGTAAGGGAAGAGGTTTAGACCCGGTATTTGTGTTGATTTTGAATATTCTTATCTTTAATACAATTTCATATAAGATTATGGTACTACCTTTATTTGATCTTTACTTATTATTTTTCTATCGAATTTTTTTATTGTTATGTCTCAAATTTCCAGTGTTTTCTTTTCAGTTTTGGAATATACTGTTGCGAAAAACACACAGACTCAAGTTTCAGTAAGGTCTACGGAATCTGTCGGTTTACAGACTAGAGGTCTATTGACTCCGTAAAGGTATGCATCTATTATAAGACAAAATCTCGTAAGACGACGTTCCCTGATCACGGACGTATGGGTCCCCTACTGGACCAGATGTGTCCGAAGTATCCGATACCGTTCTGGTCAGACGATAGGTTCGAGACGTCACTTTCGGGACTACCGTAACACAAGTGGTGTCCAGAATTTTCGTCACGGTAAAGGTTTACGGTAGAACTTGCAGTTTCTTGAACCTCCTCTCTCACCGGTTCTACCGTCTCATGTTTCTAGGACTCGAATGGAGGAGAGTACTCTTGTGGTTTTAGTGTGATTGGAGTCCTTGTTAGTATATACTTTTTCTGACCTTGGACGGTTTTTTCTGGAAGATGTTGATTTCTGTATTTTTTCCTCGGTGTTCTACCCATCTTTCCGTCTGAACACTATATTAGTTTAGTGTAAAGGGGGTTCATCCACTGGGTGTTTTACCTCTTATTAATATAACGTGTCCAAGATGGTATCAGTACTCTCAACTCAAGGTACAGCCGAGGGTTCGGGTCCCCAGGTCGTGGTCCTTCTACTCGGACCTCTCGCAAACCGAAACTTCCGTTCGTCCAAATTGACGTGTTCGGGGTGTCCCGACCCTCTTTAAGAACTTTCCACTTATGTTTTTTGGTACGCGTGACCCTAGGTCGTGTTTTTGTCATTGAACTGTTTCGGTCCCAGTGACTTGATTACCTTCAAGTCACATACTACGACCCTAGTGTTTTGGTTACGAGACACTGTTCTATCTCCCCACCCTACCTTTTCCTCCATCCTCCCCCAAAGTTCTCCCACTCCTGTATGTATCTGGATTACCACTAAGTACAACTGTATACTGTTTGTGGTAGTGTTACTACATTTCATTAAAAAATAGAAGATTAAAATTTTTTATTTATTTTTACTTTTGATTTTCGACCAAGAAACTCTTCTATTTTATTTGAAAATCGGTCTGAGTAGTTCTTTTTCGTCTGGGTTTGATTGTTTCAGTCCTTACTTTTGTCTGTTCAATGTTGGCTGTGTTGTTTTTATATTTTCTAGTATTCTCTGATGATGATGTTGGTTAAAATGCGGTGATTTTACCTTTGTTAAGGTAAAGGGTAGTGTAGTTTTTGTTATTTTATGGACCCTTATTTGGATTGATTTCTCCGTTTTCTGAACATGATGTTTTTGATATTCTGACTACTTTGTTTGGCTTCTACTGGGTATTTCTACCTTTCTATATTGTACAAGAACTTAACCTTCTTAGTTATGACAATTTTACTGGTATGATGGGTTCCGTAAAATGTCTAAGTTAATTTAGGGATAATTTAATGGTTACCATAAAAAGTGTCTTGATCTTATTTGTTAAAATTCGTAGCGTACCTTTGTATTTTCTGGGATTTCTCGTTTTTGTTAGAATTCTTTCTTATGAATCTCCTTAGTACGAGGAACTGATGTCTGATACAATGTTTTTATGTCATCACTTTTGTCATGACATGATCGTGTTTCTCTCTGTGTATCCATTTACCTCGTCCTATCTTTCAGGTCTTTATTTACGGGTGTGGAGACCCGTAATCGGACTACTTAATTAGATACTGTTTCCTCCGTTCTTATATATGACCTCTTTCAGAGAAATCGTTAACCTTCACCCTTTCGATCTGTCGATGTACGTCTTCTTAATTTAATCTTGTAAGAGATTTTAGTATATACTTTATTCAAGTTTTACCCAATTTCTCCTTTTGTATCCGTCTTGTCAGAAACTGTATTTTAATCGTTGTTATAAAAAACCTAGAGGATCTCACCGAGTCTACCATTTCGCAGACGGATGTTACACCCTCTGGGTCCAAGTGAGGGACCCAACCCTGCTAGGGGACCTCTTCCTTTGCCGTTGGGTGATGTCATAAGAACGGACCTTTTAGGGTACCCGCCTCCTCGGACCATCCGATGTCAGGTACCCCAGATCTTCTCTGTGTCTGTGTTGACTCCCTGAAGTGAAAGTGAAAGTCTCGTTACCTTTATTCTCGTTTTTTTTTTTTTTTCGTTTACTATGGATTAATTTAAATTTTCGAAAACATGTAGTTTCCTTCAGTATTTGTTTTAATTTCCTGTTCGCCTGATCCTTTTATATAAACGTTTACTACCTTGACTGTTACCTAATTGAAGGTTTTATATATCGTATTTTGTTTGTTTATTTTTGGGTCAGTTTTTTATCCGTTTTCTGGATTTCTCTGCAAAGAGGTTTTATCCATGTGTCTAGAGGTTGTCCGTGTGCTTTTTTACGAGTTGGGTCAGTTGGCAATCTCTTTATTTTAAGTTTTGATGTCAAATATTCGATAATGAAATACGTCTCTGAAGACGTGTTATTTCCTGTCTTTGTCATACCTGGATTGTCTTCGTCTTCTATAATTCTTCTCCACCGTTCTTATGTGTCTTCTTGATATGTTTTTTCTAGAATTACTGGGTCTATTGGTGTTACCACACTAGTGAGTGGATCTCGGTCTGTAGGACCTCACACTTCAAGTTCACCGGAATCCTTCGTATTAGTACTTGTTTCGATCACCTCCACTACCAACTCGATAAAGTTTAGGACTTTCTACTCTGACAATTTCGTGAGTAATATGGTCGTTTAAACCTTTTGAGTCGTCACCGGTGTCCTGACCTTTTACAGTCAAAAGTAAGACTAGGGTTTCTTCCCGTTACAATTTTCTCACAAGTTTAATGACGTGTTCACGTGAGTAAAGTGTACGGTCGTTTGATTACGATTATGAGGAAGTTCGATCCAAAATTATGATGCACTTACTCTTGAAGGTCTACATGTTCGACCTAAAACTTTTCCATCTCCTTGGTCTCTAGTTTTACGGTTGTAAGTAACCTAGTATCTTTTCGATATCTTAAGGTCTTTTTGTAGATGAAGACGAAGTAACTGATACGATTTCGGAAACTTACACATCTAGTGTTGTTTGACACCTTTTAAGAAGTTCTCTACCCTTTTTGTCTGGTGGACTAGATGGAGGACTCTTTGGACGTACATCCAGTTTGTCGGTTGTCAATCTTGGTCTATGCCTTATTGTCTGACCAAGGTTTGACTCTTTCTTCATACAGGGCCGAAATGTAACAGTGAGACGAATAAATTGAAGATACGTCTCATGTAGTACACTTTACGGTCCGACCTACATCGTGTTCGACCTTAGTTCTGACACCCCTCTTTATAGTCATTGGAGTCTATACGTCTACTGTGGTAGAAATACTGTCTTTCACTTCCCCTTAATTTCTCGGAGAACTACTTCCACTTTCTCCTCTCACTTTTTCGACCAAATTTTGAGTTGTAAGTTTTTTACTCTAGTACCGTAGTCCAGGGTAGTGAAGTACCGTTTATTTGTCTCTTTGTTACCTTTGTCACTTCCTAAAATAAAAGAACCCGAGGTTTTAGTGACTCCTACCACTCACGTCGGTACTTTAATTTTCTGTGAACGAGGAACCTTCTTTCCGTTACTGTTTGGATTGTCGTATAATTTTTCGTCTCTGTACTGAAAGGTCTGTTTCCAGGTAAGGCAGTTTCGATATCAAAAAGGTCATCAGTACATGTCTACACTCTCGACCTGTTATTTTTTCCACCTTGTACCTTCTTGACTACGGGAGCTTGACACCACGACCTCTTCTGAGGGAACTTGTCGTTTCTCCAGTTTGGTTAGTTAGGACTTCTTTTAGTTGGGAATAGTAAGTGACCTTCTTGACTAGGACTTCGAGGTCATAGACCGGTGGACTACGTTTCTCGACTGAGTGACCTTTTCTGGGACTACGACCCTTTCTAACTTCCCTCCTCCTCTTCTTCTGTTGTCTCTACTCTACTACTTCTTACCGTAGTGGTTGAGTTACCTGTGCTCAAGCCCTCTACCACTTCCTGAACCTTAGGACCGTGCGACGTCAGGTACCCCAACGTCTCAATCTGTGTGGACTCACTGTCTTTTACTCAATAGTGGAGTGTATCCAGTCTTATCGATAGTTGTTGTCAGATGTTCGTTATTTACAACCTTTACCACACATCTTTTCCCTTAGGGGAATGTAACAAACACCCTTGCATTCAAGGTGTCGGTCGTACCTCTTGTCATCCATCTCATGAAATTTTTTATTTTTATTTCAATGATATACTAGGTCTCTACACTGAGGACACATATAAAGATCTTTATAGTAAATAGTGACCCCTAGTTTTACTGTTAGATATGGACATTCTTACTAATTTAGGTCTTGAAGGGTAACCACTTCACCTATTTTTAGACGGACGATTATAACTCCTGTGACTAAGGGCCAGACCCTTTTAAGGTGCAGAACCTCGTTGATCCGAACACCGGGTGGTGATGACTCGGACACATGACGTTGATGATTTCAAGTCCATGGGAGCTCAGGTGTGCGGATCTCGGACACTAGGTGTTGTTATCTTCGGTGACGTTACTCTTCAGGTATGTGGTGGTACTTTTCATCATGGACGTACGGTGTTAATCTCTTTCGTGTCGGTTATTTAATTCACTGATTTAGTTTTGTTACCTAACAAACCTAGTTTACGATCCTACGACGACGACGATTCAGCGAAGTCAGTGCAGGTTGAGACACACTGGGGTATCTGCCGTCGGGTGGTCCGAGGCAGCAGGGACCCTAAGAGGTCCGTTCTTGTGACCTCACCCAACGGTAAAGGAAGAGGTTACGCACTTTCACTTCAGCGAGTCAACACAGGCTGAGAATCGCTGGGGTACCAGACGTCGGATGGTCCGAGGAGGCGGGAACCCTAAAAGGTCCGTTCTCATGATCTCACCCCCACGGTAACGGAAAAGGTTACGATCCTACTGTACTTCATTAATCTTAAGACTAAATGACGACTGACCTCACGTTTTACCATACATGTGAGTGAAACCATCCGTCAAACCTTCAAAGAATGTTTTGATTTACATGAATAGTGTATTAGATTGTTAGTCCTTGCAACAATAAAATGGGTCCACTTAATTTTTGAAAACAGGTGTGTTTCTGAACGTAGACTTACAAATACTGTTGAAGACAGTATTTACGGTTTTAGACCTTCTGGTTCTACAGGAAGTCACCCATATACCTATTTGTTTGACACTATGTAGGTAGTCTACTTTATAAGTCACGATTTTACTTGACTCGATAGTTCAGTACTTTTCTTTACCTTTTCTGAACCCTCCGTATGACGGTTCCCTTTTTCTGTTAGACTTTTTCCATCTGTGACATACTAAGGTTGATATACTGTTAAAAGTTTTTCGTTTTGATCCCTCTAGTACTTTTTTAGTAATCAACGGTTCTCAAGTTCCGTACTTACCCTCTTGTCTTGTGTTCCCTGAAAATCTCTTCAATTTGATAAGACATACTATGGCAGTCCCGTCTATATACAGTAATGTGTAAACAGTCTTGGGTATTACAATTTAAGTTTCTCCCTTGGAATTACATTCGATATTTGAAACTAATTATTAATATATAGTTATGACCAAGTAGTAACGTTGTTTACATGGTGTGATTCCAATCTATAATTATTATTTCCTTTGATCCAATATCATTCTACTCGACCCACTCACACCGATATATCGTTAAGTGACATGAGATATAAGTTAAAAAGACCTTTTGTTTAGTTTTGGGGGTATAAGCAATTTTTTAAATTTTCTTTCTTTTTTTCCGTGTGAGTTTCAGTTTTAGACACTTTTATAGTCCACCCTTATTTTAGAATATTTTCTAAACACTTTTACTTTACATTCTTGTTTCCGTCAGATTCAGTCATTCTGTCTATTAGATATTTTACTTCTTTTTTTTTTACATGTCCGTTTTAGACGAAATCGTCTAACAATGGGATGTCCTTATAGACGTTTTGTTACTTGCGATTAAGTTCCCTTTACGATCGATGAGATTTCGATGAAATTCTAATTAAGTAGACAAACAACAACAAAAATTTTTAGTCTACGACCTTCTCGTAAATATATCCCTTTCGCTTTAAAAAATTATAAAATAAAATTTCTCTTGTGACTAGTTCCGTAATATGTCCTTGTGTCGAGGGTCTCCGACCGTCTAAAGACATTATATTTCGTTTATTCATAGTACTATAAAATATGTTCATACATTATGTTACCTTTCTACGATCGATTTATAATAAAGAAAATTTTCATATGTTGTTTTGAGATATTAGGTCAAAACAATTATTTACATGTCTTTGTCCGTTTTTTTATGACTTTATTGTATATAGTTGTAGAATTGTCTTAATAAATACTCACATCTCTACTATCCACTTAAAGTCAAAAATGAAAATGTGACTTAAATATAATTAAAACCCCTTGAATTTTTTATTAGTACAACGTATCAATTACATAGAATACTAAACTCTTATGTTTCATTAGTCATCATTGATATTGTTGTTTTAAAATTGAAAATTTTTCATACAGTGTCTATTAATAAAGTTGTATTAAAAATTTTATGTAATACGGTAGTCTGTAACGTAGTTTCACGCCGATATTGTGTCGACCTGTATTATGTTTGGTTGTCCAAAATTTCTTTTATAAAATCCATAAATAAGTAATATTTGATTCAACTACATCTATATATACCTTGATAATCCTCTTCACTAATAAAATTCTCTCGTCATATTCAACTGTAAAGACCCAGTAGGTATATTTTTCACGAATAAAAATATGTGACACCTTTCTAATTCCTTTTGACTTTTGCACGTACTCACACAGGTTTCTTTTGATTGTGTGAATCTTAAAATTAGAACAGTTTAGACTGAAGTTAGAAGTATGAAGTAATGTGTTTTGCAGTATCATTAGAGTTAAGGTAATAATTAGTTTCTTCGTCATATTTTATGTTTTTTGTTTCTGAAATAACCTCCACTTCTCTTTCTTTCTCTTGATACACTCTAATTCCCCTTTTATTATCTTTTTTAATCGTTAGAGTTGTGTACGAACACACTTCTATTGATAGATTCGGTGTGATCCTCACTTTTCCCCTTTTGTTTAAATTCATTTTCTTACTCCTTGCACTCTCACTTTCACAATCAACGAATGAGTACAGACTGAGAAACGCTAGGGTACCTGACATCAGAAAGTCCAAGGAGACGGGTACCTTAAGAGGTCCGTTCTTGTAACCTCACCCATCGGTAAGTGAAGAAGTCCCCTAGAAGGGCTAGATCCCTAACTTGGACCCAGAGGACATGACATCCGTCTAAGAAATGGTAGAAATATAAGAAATGGTCCCTTCGGTTGATAGATATGGTTCAAAGTAGGTGGAGGATCAAATATTACAAGTTGAGTATAGAATAAAAGGGTAATTTCGTAATCATGTTATATGTTCCGATAGATCTGAGTAGTCGGTTAGGACAAGTTTATTCTATTTGTGTATTGTATCGGTCATAAAACCAAACCCAATTTTAAGTAACTGTTTTGGTAGAGGTTTTCCGGACGTCACGATTTTACTAGTTTTAATTCGTCTTAGGGAATGAGGTGAGGTAGTCTTCTGTTCACCAAGGTCTCTCCTATTATGTCTTTCTAGGATGTGATTCTCTGTCGTTCGTGTCATCTCCCACTCTCATAGTTTCTTAATTTTTTTTTTTTCTTGCAACTCTAAGGACTCGAGACAAAAGTGGACCAAGAGTCTCGTGACCTTTAGTCCGAATATGGAACTATGGAATATGGTCCTCGTTCTCCGTTATGACTGGAAATCTTGACCCATTAAAGAGGTAACACTCACCGAAGGGATACGTGACATCCTACAAGTTGTCGTGGACGTCGTAGATAGGTCACCAAAAGACATCGTTGGGTAAAGACTATTGGTTTACACAGACTCTGTGACTGTTTACAGAACCCCTCTAGTATGACTTTGTCGATTCTTGGTGACTGAGATTCCGTCTTTTAATCTGTTAGGAAGAACAACCTGAGAATGATCGGGTTCTCTTTTTTTTGAAGGTTTATGGATTTCCTTGAAATTCCTTTAACTATAAACCCAAAGGGTCGGTTTAAAAAGGTGTCACTCTTGGTAGTTGTCGATCGTTTGGAATCGATTCAATTCTCTCCGTACTTTACAAAGGTTACAAGGAATGTTTTTAAACTTGTGTTAGTTCCTAGTGTTGTCTCGGTTCCTTTCGGAGATTTCACTCTGATTTTATGTAGTTGTGTTTCTTATTGAATCTTTTGTGTCTCACGTGTCCCTCTTATTTGGAGTTTTGTTTTGAAATTTAGGTATTTACGGCACCCCCCTTTTTTTTTATATTTCTAGTTTTTTACCATGACTTTTATTTTTTTTTTTTATCCTCTTTACTTTCAGGGTTCCAAACTTTTTAGTTCATGTAAAGGGTCTTTCACATTTCGTTTTTTGACCTTTTTATACTTTTTACCCTCTTTCCTTTATCCAGGTCGTCATATTACAGATTAACGTCCATGTTCTTTGTGACTCCATCCCTTTAATGTCTTTTACTTAGTGCTTGAAATCTCGACTCCCTATGTCCAACGATCCGACTTTCTTGAGTACTTTACATATATTTAAAGATACCTGAGTACTTAATAGAGTGTAATGACACTACAAAGTCTTGTGATATATTTTGTTTCTATTCTTAGATATTCGAAGTTTGTTTTTCCAACGTCTTCGAAGGTATCCCCTCTTCTTTCACTTTACGTCGTAATTTTTGTTCTTTCCTCAGTTTAAAAATAGTTTCTGATTCTTAAAGAGGAGTTTAGACTTCTCTTTGTAATGGTTAAATCTTAAGATGTGGGTCAGTTTGATTGTCTCATGTCATTTCTGTCAAAGTCCTTGTATTCCGGAGTGTTGTAAGTTGAGAGTTTATCGGTTATTTAAAAACTTTTTGACGAGTTGGGGTAATTGTTAGTCCTTGACGTTTAATTTTATTATTGTATTTCGATCAAAGTAGTCTAACCGTTTTTGTTTTTGATGGTTGACAAAAGTTTTGACATCTTTTTTCCTAGTATGTAACAACCCCCCTCATATTTAACTATATAAGTGAAATTTTTCAAACCGTAGCAGATGTAAGACGTCTTTACGTACGATGCATATATTTTACGTACGAATTCTAATGTGTCTCAACATGATAAAGATTCGCGATTTTTGATCGGTATTAGGTTTACAGGTATTATGATCTGATCAATTTAATTAACACATACAAGTGTTTTACTGAATGATGTGATATGAATGAATATTTGTAATGATGGTCGTTACTTTTATGTACTTGATCTGAATTGTCCTGACTGACTTTTACTATGTATTGTACATTAAGTCAATGTATGTCCTATAAAAAAAAAATTTCCGTTTTGGTTAGATATAACAAATCCTTACGACTGTTTCCACCAATTTTTTATGAACTTTATTTTCACTTCCCCTGTCGTTACAAGATTAAGAAGTAAAACTATGTCTTATGACACAAGTGTTAATAAGTAATATGACATATAGACACCGAACACGTAAAAAGGTGTAAGACAAATGATTAGTAATCTTGATTAGTAATATAAAATATTGATACTAAACATGTGAGAAAACGTGTAAATCACAAAACTGCGTTTTTTTGCTAGATTTCAAACAATAGATACCGTGAAAATACCGAGACGATATTAAAAAACAAGATTTCACAGTATATAAACCAAAGTTATCTTTGTTTTGAAATTCCGTGGTCTCAGGTCAAAAATAAGGTAAACTATCCTAATAACGTGTGTGCCTTTCACCATTTTCGTGATCAGTCACCACGTATTTGTTTTAAGTCACAGTTTTGTATGTTCTGCTGATTCGTCATTGAAATGGACTATCGTATGGGATTTTCTTTAGTGATGTCTTAATTCATTATGTTTGTGTTATTTGTACTCTTTAAAGTCTCAGAACCCAAATTTTTTTTCAAATGTTTTTTAGTATTGACTTTCTGACTTTACCAAAATAAATACTAAAATACCTGTCTTACACTCTTTCTTTGTTACGATAAAATGAATGTTGTTAATAATTACTTTTGAGCAGAAAAAATTTGTGAGACTTAATTGTACTCCCTTGATAATGAAGGTCGTTTTTGTCATCGTAAACTCTTTGGTTGCCGAGATTTAGACTCCGATCATTGGTTTCTTTGATTTTTGTAGGAAAATTTTTAGAGCGTAGATGTGATTTCCCTTTTCAAACTACTACAGGTGAAGAGATAGTTGCTAATGATTCTGTGTTATAGTTCTTAATGTGTTAAGGTATGGGGGGAAGACTCTTTACGATGTCCGTAAAACAACGCCTTTGGTGCGCTCTGTGCCTCCCTTTAAGATGACTTCTTGGTTGACGGACGAACGAGGGAGGAGTTTCGGTGAGGTCTTAAAGACACTCCAATTGCTTTATTCCTGACTACCATCATTGTGGGTTATATTTGTCATGTAGGTTACTGTCTTCAACGGTTTTAAGTGTGTCAAACAAAGAGAGGGACCTGTCCACGGGGTGACACTCCACTTCTTCGTCAATTGTCTCAGTAGACGACTCCCAAGACTCTAGGGTAAAGAGAGAATGTGGACCTGGTAGTGTAAAGAGTGGTAGTGGCTCACGTCAGTGGTGTACGGTGTCTAAATCCAAGTACTCGAGTAGATGCGAGGGATGCGATCAGGTCCTAAGCGGCGGCCGACCGAGTTTCCCTTCGGTGCTCTGCCTTCCTCGGGCGGATCTAAGACCGGACAGACCGGATCTATTCGGACGGGGGGAAGGGCGTAAGGGTCAGAGATTTCGCAAGGTAGGAGAGGAAAAGCTAAGCGGAAAGCGGTGTCCGCGGGTTCCGAATGCAAAACCCCGATCAGGTGAGGTCCAATGGAGAGTACCTTTTCAATAGAGAATGGTCCCGTCTCGGCCTAAGGCCTCTGCCACCGTTAGCGAAGTGTCCAAGGAGAGAGTCGCAAGAGCCGAGACGAAGTGGACGTCGACGGTTGCTTAAGTGGCTGAGGGCCGTACGGGGCGCGTCCGTGGCGGAGGGGTGGGGCGGGGAGAGGGCGGGTTTGTGCACTGGAGGAAATCGGAGGCAGGTGCGGGTGAAGGCAAGGAGGTGAAAGGGAATCCTCCCTCCTCCCCTGACCCCCACAATTTCTCATCGCTGAAGGAGGATGAGAGGCGGGGGCGGAGAGATGGGGGACGATGTTACAGAAGGCCCAGCGCTAGCGGAGCCTCGGAAGACCCTTTGGTAGAGTAAAGGAGGGGAGGGGGAGGAGGACGGAAGTTGGTTGGTCGGAGGGCAGTCTCTCCCTGTACGCGTCACTCACGGAGGGCAGAGAAGATGGGCTTGGGGGGAGGGGGGGGGTTCGTCTCTCTGGGGTCGTCGTCGTCGTCGACTACTACTTCTCTCTCCGTCACCGTCTCCCCCCCGTGGAAAATAAAGATAAAAATTTCCCTGTCCTGTGATTAAAATAGGGTGAAGTTGGAACTTAACTCCCCCCACCCCCCTTCCGCCGACTCAAGGAAGGGGGTGGGAGGTCGGGACTCTGGACTCTCCCCCTAACTCGGACTCTCTCTTCCTCTTCCTCAAAGAAGAAGAAGCTTTTGGGGGTAGGTGCTGAGGATGGGGGAGTGGGGAGGTGATCGGAGAGAGGGCTCGGGGGAGGTAGGAGGAGGAGAAACCGGCACTCTCCTCTCTTTCTCTGGTTTTCGGAGAATCGTTGTGTCTGGGAAGAGACGACAACGACGACGACGACGATGACGACGACGACGAACCGGGACCGACCTCTGTAGAGTGATGTGGGTCCTCGTCGGTGAAGGGGTCGAGAGGAGGAGGAAGCGGAGGAGGAGGAGGAGGTGAGGGGGGGNGGGGGGGGGGGGGGGGGGGGGGGGAAATAATGGGAAACACAGTAGGAGGTGTCGAGGTCCCTTCCGTGAGTTTTCACCCCCCGTCTTTTCCATTCACACAGACACCCCCGAAGTAACGGAAGGAGACCGAGACTGAAATTGAGGCCCCGTTGTCATCGTGGTTTGGTGTATGCGTCACCTCGAGGCCCCACTCCTCCCCCACCACGACCCCCCCCCCACCACTTCCTCCCCAACCTCACCCCTCCCCACACACTCCACCCACGGGTAGGACAGTCTCCTCCTTCCCGTGAAAAATAAAAATAAACGACAACAGTTTTCACCAAAGAGAGGAGGTCGATTGTAGACTAACACAGAACGAGGTCACCCCCTCTTATGTTTTTGTTGGGGGAGGAAGGAGGTTACTCCGCGGTCCCTTTCTCTGTCTTTCTCCGTGTGAAAGATCTACAGTGAAATTTTTTTAGTAAACCTCTCGAAAAAAGGAAAAAGGGATCCTTTTCGAGGTGACGTAAACAAAGACTCACCCTTTTACAGCCCTAGACCTAACATAGCCTTGACGAATAGGTAAACATCTGGACTACAAAAGGGGAAAAACCAAGACATACACTAAACCTATAACTGAATTCACAACCTTGTCTAACTAACCAAAAACGAAGGACCCAAATTAAAAGGAAAAAAAAACAAAACAGACTGAACGTATCTTTTAAAGTTTTAAACCCAACTATCTCCGGAAACCAATCCAAAACTGAACATAATGACGAAAAAAACAAATTACAAACAAAGTACATAGTCGTATAATTTCAATTTTCCAATTTTACGAAATTCAATTTATAGTGACCATAACAAAGAGGGACATATACCAGCACTATAAATAAAATGTATTCTACTCTTATAATAGATAAAATATTAATTAGACTCATAAAAAGATTAGAAACATTGAACAGACTTGTTCATTAGGGGTAACTTTTGAAAATACAACAAGACTGAAATACCTTCCGGTTTGGAGAGGTAGTTATCAAACGACCTAACCATGGTGAACGTCAAAATTGACTTAATAAATAAATGACAACATTTAACTCTACTCAAAAAGTAGAGACCCCCCATGACTTGGTCTAACGAGTGATATACACTTTCCTATGTTTAAGGATTTTACAAAAGTATTCAGTTCCTTTAGTACTACCATATCAATCATGTACGTAACATCACTCTATATTTAACTTTCTATTTAGTCTAAATCCAAATATTTCCTTGTCAGAACTATTTTTATTGATAAAAAGTAAAAATGTACCATACAAGAGTCACTTACCAAAAGTTTAAGTCATGACATAAACTAAAGTCTTTACGATCTTTCATACAAAGACTACATCCGGAAAATGATCTCGAATGTAATCTTTCACCATAAAACAAAGTATACATGTAAAGAAATAGGAAAGGAATTTCTACCTACGTGTGTAAGTGTGTGTATGTTAGAGAGAGAGAGAGAGAGTGTCCGTGTGTGTATGTGTGGGAAAAGAATATTGACGTAACCATAGAGACTAGGGTATTAAATACAGTCGTTTTTTATAAGAGGACATTTCATCGTTAAAACACTAGTCTGACCGTTACACTTTTGTCGTTAAACTAGTTGATCTTTCCTAACTTCTTTTTATTTAGATCTTCCTATAAACTGTGTTTATAATTTTTCTGTACTATTATGAAAATTAAAAAATTAAAAGAACTACCATTTCGCTTTTGTGTTATATAAATGTGAAATCTCTGTCCTTTCGCAACGTATACATCTTCGAACAAGACATTTTAAAATTAATGGTTGACACACGTTTTCATCTGTAAATGTGTTCCCTTCCTTTTCGACACATCGTTATTTGTTGTACCAGGATAAAGAGAGGAAAGACAACACTTAAACTTGTTAAAGAATGGAAAGAGACTTCACATTAACCACGTGAAACCGTCTTTAGACACGGTTCAAGTTCAAACAGAGGGTTATTATCATAAAGTCTAGGTGGATCCTAAAGAACAGGAGTGGAATTATGGAGTCGTTGGAATTGTATTTTCTGCCTTCATCTTATATTACTTCTTTATTGAAAATTCATTTCACTTAACTCATCCAATAACCCCACGATCAAAGGGTCATCCGTCGACTCTCTTTTAAATATCGAACTAATATTATGAAATGAATGAAAGACAAAAATAAATTTTTGTAAAGAATAAGGTGGTGGGAGTCCCATTGGGATATAGCAAATTTCTAAGATCTGACGGAGATTCAACTTTTTACTGAATGGAAATTTTTTCGACAAATAAAAGAATACCGAACAAAAAATGCATAATTCTATATAAAATCTCAACATTCAAAGTACCTCCACCATAGAACCTCCAGTAAAATAGGTTGCGAAGTAAAAGGTATAACGCCCTCAAGTCTCTCAACGTCTTCGAATATGTCTCAAGGTTCCGGACTTTCATTTGTCGTGTACCTGGTCTCTTGAGACCAGGGAACTGTAAGCGATTCGATGTGATAGAGTAAAAGAAAATAGTCCTTATTTTGATAACACGTGTACTGTGACTTCCACAAATATACCCCAGTATAAGATCATTATAATTTTATTTATCGATATTTTGACATTAAAACAGGTAAATGTTAAGTCATTAAACAACAACTAAAAAAAAATCCCCCATGACTAAGGAGAGTAACACCTAACACTGACAAAACTCCTAATAAAGTCGGAAGAGATTACCAATAAAGGGGGGGACGTGAAGATCAATTGGTCACTTATATGAAGAATGAGGACATAATTCGATATATATATATATACATATACATATATATATATATACTTTTTACGTATACCATAATATTTACGAAAAAATACTTTGAACGAGATACTTGATGAATTCATTCTGATTTAAAAAAAAAGAACAATCGTAAATATAGGGGCTGTCGTGTCAAAAGTCATGTGTCATCCAGGATTACCAACAAACAGTATAAACTATAATATCAATCTGTATAAACTTAAAGAACTGAGAATCTACATCTTAAAGAAGTAAAAGAAGGAAAAAGGAAAGGAAGGACGATGTCACATAAGTGATGGTACTAAAAAAAAGAAATAGAAATGATACCAAGAGTGAAAAAGATCACCGGTTTAATTTAGGACAATTGTTTATCATGAGTATTCTTCATTTTTGTATAAAACATGTCCTACGCTAAACTGTTTTTACTAAATAAAATTTATTCCCTAATTTTTTAAGGTTAATTCTCACATGATCGTTTATAAGCCCTATATGAATGTAAAGTAAAGTAACTCATTGACCGTCTTATCCAATAACCTTACTAATCAGACGTAAATGGTCGAGATATTTCGTTGACATTGTATCCACTGCACAAAGGGAAACAAAAAAAGCCAGGAATGGGTCTGTTAATGGTTGAAAGGTCAAAAGACACCTATACTTCTAATAAGGATCAGTAGTCACCCTGGGGTCCTTCAGTCGGTCTTTCGGATACACGTTGAATACTTGGAAACGTTTGAACAGACATAAAACTTACATACACGATTTGTCTAACATGAGTGAGTAATTTGCAAATAGCTCATAGATTACATACAGTCCGTGGTACGATCCGTAGACTCTTTGTTCCTACCCAGGGATGTCAAACACCTTCCATAGAATTAACACAATGTGTCCACATAACCAGTATTTAATAAATTACAAAGATGGATTTAATTAAAATACTTGATTTACCTATCACGGTCCATCTTTTTACCTACAAATTTTTCCTATAAACGACATAAAATAATCTTGTTTGATTATATTTCTTTTTTTAAACGTGAATTATGACATAAGACATCTAAAGACATATATTAAGTCATTAAAATCTGGTACTTTTATCACACATACCGATAGTGAAGACTATAAAATAACGATATATGAAGAGAAACTTCCACTGGTTGTGACAAGCAAATTCATACATAAAAAATGATTTAATAGTGGGGAGGATTTTTGGGTTGAGAGATTAGAATTTGAAAAAAAGGAAGATTTCATTGAAAGAGAAATGCAGAGTATATTCTTCAATAGAAAGTACCAAGTAACCTTCTGTAACATGTCTAAATCAATAAAAGATGGTATCAAATTCGACTGTCATACTAAATTAATTTTACCTTATTAATTAACCGAAGGGACCATCGAGTCTACTATTCTTAGACGGACGTTATATCCTCTGGTCCCAAGGTAGGGACCGAGACCTTCTAGGGGTCCTCTTCCCTTACCGTTGGGTGAGATCATAAGAACGAACCTCTTAAGGCACCTGTCTCGTCGATGTATGTCAGATACCCCAGTGTTTCTCAGCCTGTACTGACTTGTTGATTGTATGTGTATGGCAAATCCTCAAAACCTTAAAAATTGCACATGAAGTACATAAAGAGGTTATAGGAGTATTCTTTGAAGGGGTAAGATCAAAATTTAGTCAACGTCAAAAATTAGAAATATACACTGTAGCAAAGGTTACGGAATCATTTTACTCAAGAATCAACTTACTAAAGAATCTTTGTTTTTCATGATAGAATCAAGACAGTATCAAAAATCATGTATTTAAATTTTCGTACAATCTCTAAAGGACTTAAAGGAAACGAGAATATATGGAAAATGTTATTATGAAAAAGTGACCAATTTTTTTCCTCCCCTAGGGGATGACCCATGTCATAAAACACTACCATTTATCTAAAGACTCCCAGTCAGTTAAGACTAGAGAAAATGTAAGTAAGAATTAAAAGACACAATCATTATTAATATAATGAATGGTAAGTAAAATTGACTGATCGAGACACTATTTATAATAGTTAGAGTCAGTCAGGAATTTCATCAGGATTTTTGTAACATTGTAACAGAGGTACAATATTTACTCCTTTGGATAATCTTATTTTGTTTTGTTTTTTTTGGATAACCGTCGTTTTATAAGGTAGTACCATTTAAGTACTGTGAAAGATTAATTTCTGTCATTTCTTAAAAATAGTCAGTCATTCATGAGACTATTTGTAATCATTTTAACACCGGGGTCATCGAATAACTATCCCATGACCTTTAAAAGAGTTTTAAATATTCCTGTCTTTTTGTCTGGTCACATGTTGAACCTTTATTTTATATGCATTTCAGTCAGAAGAGTAGTATGTCGTTTTTACTGTGAATCTGGAAGATCTATAATTTGAATGAAACAGAACGTATCTTAATTTAAACCGTAAAACAAAGTACTTCAAACTTCCAAAGTTGTTAAACACTAGGTGACTTATAAATGATATTTTTAAAAACATATTGACAACTATTACCTTTTAGATACTTGTTTTGTCAAATATAACGGATTACAAAACCATACACATATACGCATGAAAGACATGGGAGATAGAATGTTATAAAAAGTATTAATGATGTACTACTTATATCCTACTTCAAATTGTATGAGAAAAGTCATAACGAATTTCAGTTTAAAAAAACCATATTCTTACATGCTGAACCTAAGAGATCTACGGCTTTCATAATCCATCAACAAGAAATTTCGTCGATGACTTAATTCTAGGTCGATCGTTTCAACTAAAAATATAGGAAATGAAAGTCCTCTTTTTTTATTAAATTTTTTTAAGATAAAATAATTAGTTCATTGAAAGTATAGGTAGGATTCATTACGTTAAGTAAGACATACGAATGAGACAATAGGATATTTATAATATGGTTACGTATACTGGTCATCTCAAACCTTTATAAAAATTTACGATATCTTGATAAGATACAGTAGACAATAAGAAATCTTTTCTTCGAAATATTATTTACGCTAAATAACGAAAATTTGATTAATTTATTAACCACCCTCACTTTTTTTAGATACCAGGATTTATTAGAGGAAATCTATTGGATGTCCATTAAGTCAACTTTCATCTCTAAGATTGAGAAATCGTAAAGTGAAACTCCATAAAGATATAGTACATTCTAAAATCTCCAACCTTACTGAGCCATATTGAGAAGTCTGTTTCCCACTTGATCCGGATTACATACAATTCCAAATAGAAGATTACATCGACCTGTCTTTTCTTTTAGTGATTACTATGGTATGTACCACCTTTCGTATGTCAAGTCTCAACCAATTTTAAGACTAAACTCAGGAAAGAACCGAACTGGAAACATTGGAAAAGAATTCTCTTGAACATTAATTTAAGACACTAAAAAGGAACATACGATTCGACAACAAAAGATGCGGAACTAAGGTCTTCATAGATGGTGAGACAACTGGTGATTAATTATATTAGGTATGTAAGAATTATAGAGATCATAGATTTTTATTATTAGATGCAAGTGACCACAACCTCCTCCCTTCATAAGGTGTAAGTTGTTTTACACAACTAAAAATGTATCGAAGAAATGACTAGATTTTTCATATGACTAGATTTTTCATATACAATACATTTCATCTTTTCTAAAAATAAATAAACCCATAAATAGTATGGTCACCATAAACATCGACTATTCTCGAAAGACTATATGTTACTTGACTTGTGACATCACTTATAAGTCACTTGAGTCACTTGTAAGTTTGAAGTTAATTACTATTTATTTCAACAGTAATGACTTATAATTCATTGTAGTTTTATCAATCCTCTTTAGCTTATGTATAAGGTCATTACTGTCTTTAAATCTTCAACACAAAATCGTAATAAGGTTTTAGTAAAAGGAAGATGTAAGCAGTGTGGCCTCAAACACGACTTCCTAAAGAACCGGTAAAACCTCTGACATTAGATCAATTTTCCAAACAAATACGAAGGGTAGAGACAAGACGACTACCATAATCTTACGTCCGGTCTCGGTCTGTAGATTGACAAATATTGTAAGTTTGAAGTTAATTTCGATGTCACAAGTCAAGTGACATATAGTCTTTCGAGAATGATCGATGTTTATGGTGGTCATTAATACCGTTACTGAAACACACCGGTATCCGAAAGGATTTAGTGCGGTTAGGAATGCTTAAGGAAAAAATAAATCGTTCATGATTGAAAATTAATAAAATATCTTCATATTTTTACTTGACATAAAAGAAGATGTGTATGATATCGTAAAGGAAAATTGTTAGAAAAAACTATTATTTTGGATTGTCGAATATAAAAACTTGTAGAATAAATTCACTAGGTCCAATCGAAAAAAATTCTAATCATTTAAAAATCATCCACAAGTAAAACGATAGGTGAACTAAACTGAGGACAAAGATCAAACTTCTTATATCATAATAAACCAGACAATTTTTTGTTTTGATAGTCAGTGTAATGATGTCAAAAGAATGTATATACTCTCCTCTGATCTACGTGTATTATGTCTAAAGTTAGAGTATAACAAAAAGACCAGACGACGAGAATGGCAAACACCAAAGACACAAAAGTCATACTACTATTTGACAAGAATTTCAAAAGAAATTCGACCATTCTTAAGAGACTTTTGTCAAAAGTCGTCGAAGAGACAAAAAACATGTGAACTTAGTCTTTTACTTAACACATACACAGATCAAAAAGATTAATCGTCAGTCTAAACGATATAATATACCCGAAGGGACGATCAAGTCTCCAATTTCGAAGACGGACGTTACGCCCTCTGGGACCAAGTTAGGGACCCAACCCTTCTAAGGGACCTCTTCCTTTACCGTTGGGTGAGGTCATAAGAACGGACCTCTTAGGGTACCTGCCTCCTCGGACCACCCGATGTCAGGTATCCCAGTGTTTCTCAGTCTGTGCTGACTCACTGAAGTGAAAGAAAGTGAAAGAAAGAAAGAAAACGAAAAATATTTCCATTTAAAAAAAAAAAAATCAAAAGATAAAAAAATTAAAATTTTAGAAATTAAGAAAATATTTAAAATTTGGAATTAAATGATTTACATATATAAGAAATATATGTATATAAAAACAATTTTATATTTAAATATCTAAATTTGTAAAAACCTTACTACTTTTTACTATAATTTGACTTACTTTTGAACGGTATTGTGAGAATTTTATTCGTTGTAATACTACCTCTTTCGATGTAATGAGTAAAAGGAACCGTGACTTTGATTATTAGGTAAGTAAAACCTTATAATATCCCATCCTCCAATCCTTTATGATGGATACTACAGATTTCTATTCGTGATTGTTATCAGTACGTTTTAAAAACACCCGATTTTTGGACCTTTCTATCGATTTCGATTTAACTTTGGTTCAGTGTCTTATTACACGTATCATACTATGGTAAATACAATTTTTTTCTTTCTAATTGTACATATGTTGTATATTTTCATATAAACATGTGTACATCGTGTTAAAACAAATATACGTATATAAAAATTTTTTCTTTTCAACATATTTTATATACGGAATATCAATACATTTATGTAATTCTTTACAAAAAATTTTTATACATGGTTTAACTGAGGAATCAAATATCTTTCATACATACACCCTACGACCTTCCAACTTCTTAAGACAAAACTTATGAAATCATAAGAGAGAGAAATCAGCGATTCAGCACAGGTTGAGAATCTAAACAAAAATTCTTAGTCGAGTATACGTACATGACTAAAATATTACCTTAAATTAAAAGAATATTAAAAAAACGATTAAAATATTAAAATATATAATTTCCTATCTCTTTTTCTTACTGGGTACTTTTAACGTCAGCATGGGGATTAGTTGACAGGTACTGATGGGACTTCTCTTAACTCATAATCGATTGTTAGTAGTATCGAACTATTTCTTAATCCAGACAATCTGACTAGATTAGAATGGATTGTCCCACTTTTCGGATGAGTCAACTCCGTCTTTGTCACCTACATTAGATATGACCAAAAAATAAAACGAAGAATAACGTTTTACGTAAAGAGTGAAAGGACCCCTTTATATTTGACCTCTTGGTCACTTCAGACAGTCAGAATTTTCACCATCCGTCATACAAAAAGCCAGAGTCTATTCTATTTTACATACCTGGATTCTACCTGAAAACAATAAAATTAGTCATTAGGTTTAATAACATACAAGTAAGTTTTATGTCTACTGTATCAGTGAATTGTAAAAATACTACAAAAGACATAACCGGTTGACCAAACTTATCTTCTGTTTTTATTTTGTTTTCAAAAATTCTAATTCAGAAAAAAAACAACAAAAAATCACTGACTTTGAATATGAACTTTTTGTGAATTCCTCGGAAACATTTTACTGTGGTTTGACTCTCATTTCTTCTTTAATCTTAAGACATCTCATTCAGTGTCACCTGAAGAACCCTCCTGTAACTCAATTAGTCTTAAATCCATCTCCTCTCTAGGAGTCTTCTCTCATAAAGTTCATTTCTGTTTCAAAGGTTACCTTATTCCTCTATCCCCTCGAGTAAAAATGATCAAACTTTCGATCCTAACTTAAAGTCTTATTCGACCATTTAATCCTATCACTAATCTTTATTATATGAAACGTAAATACAAAATTTTTGAACAAAGGGTCTTACGTTCAGTCTTTTCTTTATCCCTTTTTTTATTGAACGTATTTTTTTAGTCTGTCACTTTTATCAAGAAACGTTGATACTGACCATTAATACAGTCTTAGACTTCGTTCACATACTCAACCTTTAAATTGTGATATCAATTTTATCCTTTTAAAATAGGTTCCTATGACTCCAAGAAAAAGGGAAGTATTAATTTTAAGTATGAATCCAACCAAGGATCCTAGTCATTATATGTTAATTTTAATATTTAGAACATATATTTAAGATTTTTTATCGTTTTTCTATGTCAAATACAAAAGAAGTCAGTGAAATTTTCTAAATAAATTTAAATGAAGGTCGACCGGATAGTACATTGAATGGTAGGGTGGATGAGGGATGGTAAATGACTTGAAAAAAAAAAAGGACTTCTTATCGTTAAAATTGTTCAAGATAGTTTATACTGAGAGACAAAACAAGGTAGGTTTTTTAGTATTATTAAAAAGGAGGTTTTGATACATCTCCAGTAACTGAACCACAATAGAAAAAAAAATTAGTCGTCAACCGATTACAGAAAGGAGTTGTTTACACCCAAGTGTGGATAATACACGAATGACCTTATCATTCCCTTTTCTCTGTACCCAGAACGAGAAAACTTGAATTCAGGATCTTTACTTCCTATAACTAACCTATTAACATATTTAATTACGTTTTAACTTTGATAAAGTAAACGACACACCTCCATGTACCATAAATTATACTCCCGAAAATCTTCCTATTAAATTAGTTATGCATTCTGGTTCCCTTCGAAAATAAAACGAATTCTTTCACAAATCAATCGACTTTACAACTACTTAAACTCAGTGGAACTAGTTCCCCCTCTTTTTACAAAACACCTTCCTTGTCAAACAAGTTTTTAAGGACTACCACCTCTCGTATTATGTATTGGAATTTACTTCCAGTCTTACTGTCTTCGATTCTTGATCTCTCATGTACCACTCTTCATTATGACTCCTCAATACATCCTCGGTTTAATGTCCTACAACATCCACTTCTAAAAGAAAAGAAAAAAAAATTTTTAATAAATAAATAAACAGGTGAGGCCCAGAATCAACGTCGTACGCTCTAGAGGTCAGAAGTAACACCGTACACCCTAGATCAAGGGACTAGTTCCTAACTTGAACCCGGGGGACGTGACCCTCACGTCTCAGAATCGGTGACCTGGTGGTCCCTTCAGGGGTTCTAAAAGAATAGACATCTCAACGATATATTTGAATTTGATTATATGAGTTGTTTTTTTGAATAATGGTGTCTACTGGGAACTTGTCAAGACTCCATCCCTACGGTTGGGAGGTTCGTCAGTCTTTGGACTCATATTAAATATCAACCAGTAAAATAAGCACCAAGAAGACATAACCTCCTCAGTTGGTTAACGTCTAGAACGTGATGACATCATAAATGATAATTTCTTTTAGGGACATATTCACCTAGGTAAACCAACTTTGGGGAGAACAAGCACAGTCGAGATGAACATTTTCCCAACAATAACAATGTCAAATAAAAATAAAGTAAAGTTTTGAGTATGAAACAGGGCATCTCAGTAACAACAGCACCAATTCAGAGGATTTTAGGGAAATAATCTCAATTATTAATTTACATCATTTATATTGTAACATGGGATTTGTATGGATCTACCTTGAATCTTTTCTTTTCGTTTTCCCCCCAATTTTAACAACAGAGATGCACGAATTCTCTTAGAAGAGCCATACTCACTGATTCAAACTTATTAATTCTTTTTCTTATTCAGACGTTCATATGGTCCGGTCACATTCTTTCGTATTGCATACTACAGTATAAGTTGACCTGTTGAACTCTTCTGGGTGTTAACCGTGGACCTATATCTTGTCACACTACAGTCCTCGTATGGTTCTTTCTCTTTCATCTTCTGTAGTGTAAGTGTTTAACTTACAAGGTTTAGAACTGTATAAAAACAATTGTAATATCTTGTGTCAAAAAAAATTTCGTCTTAAAACCTTTAAGGGACCGTCAGATCTCTAATCTCCCGATGTGAAGGTGAGATCTCCCGTGTCCAATCTAGGGACCAGAATCATTTGATTCTAGGGTGTGTGGGTCTACACCGGTTTTTTTCATCATAACGTTTTACCATTGTTATGATACGGATGATATATATACATAAAAAAAAATTGACATTAAGTCGTCAGTCTTCATCAATGTTTAAAGATTTAATTGATAAAGTCCGGGAACTTTTACACATACAGAGAACTTCAGGATGAAAATTTCTGTTTTAACTTCTTTAAATGAAAAATTAAGAATAAAAGGAAAATTGAATCTTGTAACAGTTATTCTATAAAAGTGAAGAACAACTTCAAATTTAAAATTCGAACAAACTTGTGGTCAAAGACAGATATAATTATTTGTTAGATTAATTATTGATTTCGAAGTCCTTTACGGGGTTCATAATTCTTGTAATATTTTTCCAGCTATTTAATGAACTTAAAAGAATTCTGGTTTTATAGTATTTTGCACAATGTAACATTCCTTTTCCATTTTATGTACGGTCGTAAACGACTTACCTGTCCCACGGTAGTGTAACGAGAACCGACTACTTAAGACGGTTACATAGAAAACAGTCCACTCGAAAAAAACTTTAAATTAATTCAATTAAATAAGAACCGACACGACCTAGAAACAACGGTACCCCGAAATAGATCCCCGGTGGGTAACGTCACGTACCTGAAGAGTAACACCACCGAAGAGACACCTCGTGTCCGAGATCCCGTGTACCCGGACTATCAACGTCGTATGTCCAAATCAATGGAGTACCGGGTACCTTAGAAGGGTTTGGTCCCTAACTTGGACACAGGGGATGTAACCGTCCACCTAAGAGTTGGTGACTTGGTGCTCCCTTCGGGGTCAGTCCATTAGAATTTCAATGGAAAGACCGTAAGAGTCCATACTAAAAATTTTGTCTATTTGTACATTTTAATTCGTGATATATTGACTCAAATGACAAATAAATGAATACATAAAAGAAAAAAATTTGAATAAATATTTTGTAAGATTTACTCTGTCATAGTGATCATAACTAAATAAAATGATGTTACAGATCGTTTAATGACTACTAAGTATCCGGTATTCATAAACCTTTCGAATGATCATAAACTTTTCTGTCAAATGATTTAAAAAGACTATTGAGACTTCCCCAGTAGTTGTTTTGGTCTCTTACTGAACCTTTAATAAGACACTAAATACACAAAGGAGACAAAATAATTATGTTGAAAGATGAATAAAAAGACAGTTTCAGATAAGGTTTCTAGGGATCAAGACACTATTATCTAAACTAAGGGGGGAGGGGGTTCATTCTAAAGAAGTAGTTTTAAAATTATTACACTAATGTCTTCCAAAACAAAACAAAAAATCACGTCACCATTAGTGATTGTAAATAACTCACGAATAAAACACCTTGAGTGGTAAGATTTTTGTAAGGTTCCTTGTGCGAATTCCTTCAAAGGAGTATAAAGAAGTGTCGAACATACATGGATAGGACCTTGAAGACTATTCTCACATTTTCACTCTGTTTATTGGTAAAAGACAACAATAATTATTTTTAGGATGTTGAAACCCTTACTTGTTAATACATTAAACAGGAAGTATATTTACAACTTGAATTATCAGTAAAGACATAAGAAGATTGGTGTTATAAGTGTCCACTAGTCGCAATTGGAAATATGAGAGAAATATTTATCCTTTGTTGGAAATCTTGAAGTCTTTGTACGGACCCATACTTGTGTCCAAGGTATATGACTGAAGACATCATCAGTTGGTATTTGACAATTCTCAAGGTTTGAAATCAAACAGACATTTTAATCACATCACTACCTCAAAGAGTGTCTCAACACTGATAATTTACTATCTCATGGTTCACGTATATTTTAGGATCGCACAACACTTGTAAGTGATTTTGCACCAAAGGAAAAGGAAGAGACGAAGAAGATAATTATCGTTAGTACACAATCTTAGAAAGACTTTAATATATACGTAATTTAAAAATTTAACCGAGGATTTTGACAAAATTCTGAAATGACATTAAAACATCTACTTACTAACAAAACGAAGTAGAAAAACGAAAAGACATGAAACAATTATTTTACCCGTAAACATTTACAACAATATGGAGTCAATTATCTCCATTATTTACTCGTGTAAAACACGAAAACTATTAAGAATAATTCATTTTATTATAACTTATTTAAAGGAAAAAAATAAACAATTAGAATTAACATCAACATTTATCTGTTACAATATTAACGTGTCATTTTGTTGTTACAACGTTTTTTCAACTCGGTGAAGACATCTGGTGGGATTCACCCGTGTTAATATGTATAAAATGGCTACTCCTTTACGTCCATGTTTTACGATGTATCAGTTCACCATCTCATCCCTAAACGTATATACATATATAATTATATAAAGTAGAAATTTTTACAGAGTCTATACAACTCACGGTATCATCACAATCCATAATTATCACTAATATACATAATAGACATAGATTTTAAAACTGATTATACTATTCCCAGATTAAACTATTAAAGAGCAAACCGTCCTATTCTGTTTAAGTCAAATTAGATGTCAATGAACTTTTTATATAGTCTGCAAAAATACATCGTAAAATATAAACCATTTAAGAAATGTAATAAAAATGAAGAATTAGATAATGACTCGCCCCCTCCACCCCACCCCACCTTTAGGGACAGTATAGGGTATTTCTTTTTCTGTATTTCAAGTCCTGGAAGATTTCGTACTGTCAAAAATTTCAGTCATCCTTCTGACTGTAATCTTAGTCTTATTAGGTACACGGTCAAACAACTCGGTGTGTAGAGATGACGAATAATGTATAACTTTGTTGTTTGAATGATCAACCGTTTACTTTGAAATTTCTACATAATAAGACAAGAAGTTTTGAAAGTAACCGAACACAGAGGAAATTACAGGAGAATGGATTCCACTGAGTCTACTAGTTCTTCGACGGATGTCACGTCCTCTAGGACCAAGTTAGTGACACAGTCCTTCTAGGGAACCTCTTCCCTTACCGATAGGTGAGATCATAAGAACGGACCTCTTAAGGCACCTGTCTCCTCGGACCTTCCGATGTCAGGGACCTCAGTTTTTCTCAGTCTGTGTTGACTCATTGATCTTGAATTGAATGAATTCCAACTAAGTGACCTTTCTATCATACTTTTTAAAACAGAATTCACCCTAATTTGATTAATTTCGATTCTCCACCGGATGATAGGGAATCTTGTAAATTCCCGACTCATAGAGAAAAATTCAATAGTTGACTGAAGGAGGATGGAGGAGGGGGGGTTGAAACTATTCGATCTGTCTTTGGAGAGGATAAAGAGTATCATGGAAATTTATCTATCACGATAGTGAAGTCACACGAAAAGACTCGGTGGGTTCTTTAAATTGGTAGTAAGAATTATAAAACAAAGACACTTTTCACTAAGATTCAGAGTTTCTTATTTAATAACATGTCACTTGAAAACTTTTCGTCGTCCTAACATTCTTGAAAGACAAAAAATCTTTCTGTATAATCTCTTCGTAAATTTTATCTTATCTATATCGTAAATTTTATCTTATCTTATCTACAAACAAAAAAGAGTAAATTTTATAACATATCACAGATATTGAGTAGTAAAATTCGTTCACTATTTATCAAACCAACGTCAGATCTTTTATTATTTACCACTACTGATCTTTTAAGTTTTGGTAGAGAAATTCTCTCTTAATATTTACCAACCAATCTCTTTATTATCTTCTTACAGATTATCCACGAACGACGACGATTCAGCGAAGTCAACACAAGCTGAGACACGTTGGGGTATCTACCGTCGGGTGGTCCGAGGGGGCAGGGACCCTAAGAGGTCCATTCTTGTGACCTCACCCAACGGTAAAGGAAGAGGTTACGTACTTTCACTTTTCACTTTCCCTTCAGCGAGTCAGTACAGGTTGAGAATCGTTGGGGTACCTGACGTCGGATGGTCCGAGGAGGTAGGTACCCTAAAAGGTCCGTTCTCATGACCTCACGCCACGGTAACGGAAGAGGTTATCAACGAATCCTTCATAAAATACATTTTATTAAATAATAATTAAAAGAGAAATTTTCATTGTTTTGAATTTTAATCACAAAATCAGATTGTCAAACGTTCGGAAACACCCCTAAAAGTGTATTTATGGTGAAAATAAAGTCATTTGATTTGTTTCTATTGAGATATATACAAATTTTATCGTTCTATAACTAAGTTTCTATGTTACAGAAATGATAAAAGGTGCACTTTATTACAGATTTCAAATTTGTTCAAGACGTTTTACAAAAGAGAGAGGGAAAAACCACAAAAGCATATAAGTAAGACGGTTAATAATTCCCGTATCTGAGTCCCTTGGATTAGTAGATTATTTGATCAAACTTTTGAGTTTAATAAAACATTTAGGACTACACTAATTTGATGAAAATTCAAAGATGATTTTTATATCAACACAAATTTTATTAGAAAAATTTTCAATACCGAACACTTTTCCTAATAAGAGAAATTTATTCTTACAATAACTATATAAATCTTATAATAATTCCGATATAGACGACCCTTCCCTACAGTTTAGGACTGAGTCCTTATATCATTATAAAAGTATTCGTCCTTAAAAAGAGAATTCTCTACTTCCTACATGCAATAACGGATATATAAGTATAATGTATAAGTCAATCCATTTCTCTCCAGATCCTGAGTCCTTGGTTAGAGTCCAAAAAACAGCACCATATTTTTTCCGTATTTATAAGTAAGTCAACATACAAGATGTATATAATTGACGAACGGTATTCGGTCGATCGATAAGTCGTTATCCATTCTGTCCACCCCTGGTACCTCGAATACGCACTAGTTGAGATCTTTCTTGTCAAGAGAACCCATGAATTTCTTACCTCTATAATTCAACTCAACATTTTCTGTCTGGAACATCCACTATTATTATTTACCTACATTAAAAGTTGGAGAGTTAAAATAATTCTTTATCTTTGGGTCTTTTCCATTTGCTAAATAGGGTCTAGTATATCGTTCATCATATAAATCCTGGTTCCAGGAGAAGGAGGGGGAATATAAACCGTGAACCTAATTTCGTTCTTCGATTCTTTCTTCTATTCTACGGAACTGTAAAACTGATCGGTGAAATCAAAACTTATATCCATTATATTATTCTACTCAACATGAAAAATTTGAGTAAAGATATACGAACAAAAATACAATAAATTCAAAAAATTTTAAAGAAAAACAAAAGGAATTGTAACTGACTTACTAGAAAGTCAAGACGATTTAGACACATACATGTTTTAAAAGTTTTCCCCCAGGACACGGGGACCTTCTGTGAATTTACAACCAAGACACCAAGGACTTCAGGACACATAATCTTGAAAAGTCCCCATAAAAGAAAAAGAGTCACTTATTTTAACAAAGTAAATTAATAGAACTTAAATGTACAAAGACCCCCTTTTTTTTCGTTCCCTACCACGTTCTATTTTCCGTGTACAAAAAGGTCCTACCAAAACTAGATTGTGACCAAACTTATGGACAATGACATCTGATTAAGACAAATACCGACTATTTTTTTTAACAAACATTATTTAATAATTTCCCATAAGGTGAGTGAATATTCCAAAACTGATTTACTATATTCCTAACCCTTTTTCAATGTAAATAGTAGAAACAAAGGAACAATAAAAACATAAAGTAAAGGTGACAATGATAAATTAAGGAAATCCAATCGTTTCTAAACTTAAAAAAAAAAAAATTCCCTATAATGAAACTGAATCCCTGTCGTTTCGTGTTAACATCCTAGTGTCAAACTCTTTATTTATTTGAGTTTCAACTCAGACGTTTCGATCTACATCATTGTTGTTCTTTGTAGGGTGGATGTTACGTATACCGTTTCCTCTTTATACCACGTTGTCTGATGTCTGTTTTTATTATTGACCTTCAACTTTTACGTACAAGCCGAAATGTTGGAACATAGACAGTAGAGTCTTGATTATCATGATATAGAGAAAGAGTCTATACTACTACATCTGTATAAATTTAAATATTCTTTTAAATAAAAAGATTTTCATAGAATGAAATATGTAGTAAATATCAATACCACATTACAGAGGACATTTTGAGGTGACAAAGAGACCATGTATAAACACCAAAACAGAGAGCCCCTGTGCATGATAAAAGTGATATAACAACACGGTCTACAAATTTTTAAACAATGTACTTTTTAACTTGTATCTTTCCGACCTTTCATTTACCACTTTTTCAAAGTGATTTATTAAGGAAATTTATCTTTCGAGAAGACTACATGAATTCCCAAAATTCTTAATAAAGGATGGGAACCGACTTTTCTTTGTGTTCTTTGCGTCACGACTTTTTAGTCTTCGGTGACGAGGAAGTTATCATTACTCTTTACTCCTATTTCGTAAAGTCTTTCAAATTAGTATTTGATCACTTTTTCACGAGGTAAACGTAGATTGAAGGCTTATACAAGTAAAGTAGTTCATTCAATGATGACATATAACAATAAAATAATTGAAACTTTAATTAAACATCTAAGATAGGTCTTTATCATATGTCTCATTTCTCAAAGTATACATTTTTTTCTATAATAATACACTCATAGTCAATTTGTGTTCTCATGACCGGACAGTCAATATAAAGTTTGATAAACTATCAAACCCGGGGTCGATAACAAAGAGTAAACTATTGTCCATTAAGTCATCAGATATTCCCCGACAACAGACCAAACTATAAATTAGTCTCGTTGGACGATCGATTATGTAAGAAATTAAAAAGATTTAATATAAATTCAAGTACAGGTAAATTCAGAACTCGTACATCATGTAGATCTCCATTCAAAGATCGGGACACTAAGAGACAAAGATGTCAAGACAGAAGACTAATTTATTTTGATTGTCAATTAAACTACATATCAAATCACTTTCAGTGAGTCAGTACAGGCTGACAAACGTTTGGGTCCCTGATATGTCAGTACCTTAAGAGGTCCGGTCTTATGACCTCACCCATCTGAAAGGGAAGAGGTCTCCTAGAAGGGTTGGGTCCCTGACTTGGGTCCAGAGGGTGTAACGTCTGTCTAAGGAATGGTCGATTCGGTCGTCCCTTTGGGTAAACTACCTATAAATTACCATAAGTATTAGTAACAACTTTAATCACTATTAATCCTTTCATACTATCTATTAATGACATTCACTATCATTTTTATCATTATCCAAAAAATTTTCTCAAAAAAGATAAAATAAACAGGTTTGTTATGACAGTCAAAAGCATTCTGTATATCAAATTAGAAATGACATATATTAAGTAATCAAATGATTAATGAATGGGGTAGGAATTGTTAAACCGTACAATTTCGTTACGAAAATATATGAGAAAGAAGATCAAGATTCTATCAAGACGACCTACGTGTAATTTTAGTAAGTCCCGGTTGGAGAATGTAAATTTATTCTCAGAGACTTTCACCCCCTGAGAACATAACAATAAAAATTTTCAAGGAGTCTACTACGATTTCACGTCGTCCATAATTATTAATAACAAGAATCATTCCCGATTCTAGGTGATAGAAGTTTAAGAGTACGGAACGAAAACTCTCTAGAAATTTGTAGTCCCCGTGTCCCACGAACTCACGACTACTTTGACGTCATTGACTTGAGACATTGAACAAAATCTTCTGTGGGCTCACTACCGAAGGACACTCCTACCGAAGACCTGGGAGTTGAACTGAATTCTGATCTTGAGACTCTGCTCTCGATCTATTGACTCTTGTCAGTAGGAGTGAGTTGGGTTAATTTGCATAGAAATCGGTCATAAAATGAGACCCTCACTATACCTATCTTTTCGAGACGGTGGATTTCGTCTAACGAGGGAAGGACCAAACGACAGATCGAAAGTAACGTTTGTCTATTTCTTCTGGACAACAACAACAAATCAACGATTCAGTACAGGTTGAGACGTTGGGGTACCTGACGTCTTACGGTCCGAGGATACAGGAGGTGACAGAGTACCTCAAACGAGTTTAAGTACAGGTAACTCAGCCACTACGATAGATTGGTAGAGCAGGAGACGACAACGGAGGAGGAAGACGGAAGTCAGAAAGGGTCGTCGTCCCAAAAAAGCCGAGAAACGTAGTCCACCCGTTTCATAACCACGAACTCGAAGTCGTAGTCAGGAAGGTCACTTATAAGTCCCAACTAAAGGAAATCCTAACTGACCAACCTAGAGGAACGTCGGGTCCCCTGAGAGTTCTCTGAAGAGTTTGTGGTGTCTAGTTTTCGTAGTTAAGAAGCTACGATTCGGAAGAAATACCAGGTTCAGAGTAGTATGCACCGATGACCTTTTTGGTATCGAAACTGATAAGCTGGAAACAGTCGTTTCACTACAGAAAAAAAAATTTAATTAACAGATCAAACAGTATCGAAAGGAAGGTTCCTTGTTCACAGAGACTTACAGTACCGATGTCAATGACAGGTGTCACTAAAGTCTCGGGGGTTTTTAGACAGTGACGAAGGTGAAAAGGGGGTAGACAAACAGAACTTCATACGTTGACCTACGGTACTCCAATTAAAAACTTACAACTCAAAATTAGAGTGAAATGGTGAGAGGACAAAGTGGGAGTAGTTCTCTGAGATCAAGGAGAAATGAACGGCAGTAATCACAACACAGTAGACTCCAACAACTATAAAGAGGGTCGTTAGAACTAAGGTCGAACACTAAGTAGGTCGGATCGTAAAGTGTACTACATCAGACGTACACTCAATTCATTCGCCCGAGTATGATATCATACTGTCATTTTACCGACATCATACTGACACTATACTGATGAAAGTACGATGTCAATATAACATCATACTTTCTTCTATACATGTCATAAATCGATGATTTGGAGTCTACTCGTCAAATCAACGTTTATTCACTATTCATATATCATAAGAACGAAATTGATAAACAAAATAATTTATATATCTATCTATCATTCCTAATAGTATTCTGGATAATTCACCTACTATAGTCCCAAGTCTTTTTCGTACGAAAAAAAAAAGGGAAAAGGTGTAATATCAGTAATCTATTTGGTCTATAATATCTTACAAAGGTAGGATTAGGTATTTAGAGAAATCAAAACAGAAACAAAATTCGGATAACGAAGAAGAAATCGAGTAAGGAACCCAGACATTACTATCATTCATCAGAGAAATCAAGCCTCTTCCGTCACCGTGGGGTGAGGTCATGAGAACGGACCTTTTAGTGTACCTGTCTCCTCGGACCATCCGACGTCAGGTACCCCAGCGACTCAACCTGTGCCGACTCGCTGAAGTGAAAGTGAAAAGGGAAAGTACGTGACCTCTTCCTTTACCGTTGGGTGAGGTCACAACAACGGACCTCTTAGGGTCCCTGCTCCCTCGGACCACCCGACGGCAGACACCCCAGCGTGTCTCAGCCTGTGCTGACTTCTCTGAATGATCGTCGTCGTCGTCGTCGTCAGAGGAATCAATTAATTTGATGGAGATCGAAAGATACGTGATCAGGTATAAGACAGAAAATGATTTTAATCAAGGTTTCTATTTAGATGAATACAATGATGGGACTAATTTTTGGAATTCCCTACGGGAAATTAAAACAGAATATATGTTGGACTAAAAGTCAGACTGTGTTTTCGGGAAGATAGCAGTGACAAAAGGAAGTCGAATCTAGAGGTCAGAAGAGAGGGTAATGCAGAGGAGGATATAGAAAAGAACGTCGAGTGAGTAGGCTAAGGAAAACTTTGAATGTAACACGAAGAAGTCCATAGGAATGGAAATGTGTCCAAGACAGAAGCCATATTACGGAGAACGGAACGGACGAGGGGAAGGGTCATTGTGTTTTCCTGTATCAAAATGAAGTCCAGGATTAAACCTACAGTGAAGGACAGTATAGTAGGATTGGGAGGAGTTCGTCTTATTTAAATGAGGGAGAATCAATTACCGTACGTGTAAATAGAAAATAGCAGTATATTTCATTAGTAGAGATGAAAATCACAGATAGATGGGGACTATAATACTTCACGAACGAAACAAAAATAAACATGTAAGTTTAGGTCTGGTTCAGTATTGTCCATGTACAGGACCCATATAACATTAGTAATTCTTGTATCCGAAACGTCTCTCAGTCTGTCTGGACCTAACCTTACTCCCAAGACTTTGGTTTTTCTTATCTTATGTAAAACCTACTTCTTTTCCCTTTAAAAATTTCCCTTCCTTGAACCCGTTACCGGTCAGACCTATAAAAAAAGGAAGGACGAACCTACCCCAACCTCCGTCCATTATTGGAGTTTTGGACGTCTTCCGGATCGACTCTCCGTCTTTAAGTTGATCGGTTATGAAAATGATTTGTGAAACTGCATACGAACCCAAAAACGATGGGTTTTTTCCCATACTTCTACTCATTCTTTTCCCGAGACGAAAACTTTTTCAAGTCTCGCTTATCCCTTTTATCTGTACATTTATTCATTTATATTACAGTAGGTGTTTAAATGTAATTATTTCATTAATACTTCTTGTCTTTGTGGGACACTCTTATTAAGGAAACCGTCTTTTTGGAGTTCAGGTATTCACTACGGGATCGTTTCAACATTTCATATTTAACCTTAAGATATCTACCCATTATACCATTCCCGAACCATCTGACTCTTGTCGTGTATCATTCTGTACTCCATGTCTTCGTCGTTTTCATCTCTTTGGTAACAAACATTCCAAAACACACAAACTAATAGAATCTTTCGGAATGTTTCGTCGTAGATGATTCTATGGTATCTATTCCGAGTTAAATTTACAAATTCATACGAAAGAACTTTGTTAGGAGTATAGTTGAACAATGTAAAGGGGGAAAATTCATATGTCATCTATCGCACTTAAAATCTCTAGTCTTAAACTCAAGTTTAGGAGTTTATGAATCAAAAAGATTCATATTAAAATGGGTAAATACTTTTCCTCAATAATTGAGATGGATAGGACGTTCTAAAAATCCTTCTAAGTCTCCCTCACGTACGTTTCAACCACCGTGTCACGAACCAGGTATCTTCCAGAATCCTCCTGAGGTATTTTCAATTGACTCAACACCGACGACGATCCGGAAAAATTTTTTGAATGACTTCTTCACTAGACAACTCATGAACCATAAATAATCCATGACCGTAATCTTTCTACTCATTCCGTGTTGAAGACCGGAACTACTTAAATATTAAATCAATCATGTATGTGATACAACAAAATCGGTAATTCAGAAAAGGTTGAGAAAACGTTGGGGTACCTGACATCGGATGGTCTGGGGAGACAGGTACCCTAAAGGTCCGTTCTTATGACCTCAATGTCAAAAGAAGAGGTCCCCTAGAAGGACTGGATCCCTAATTTGAACACAGAGGACGTAACCGTCCGTCTAAGAAATGCACTCGATGGTCACGATATATAAAAAAATTTGAAAAATGTCATATAACTCCAAATCGGTGAATTGTTGTAACACTAACAAAGTCCACTTGTTGTTTCTCTGAGTCCGCATGTATATGTACAGATAAGAGGGGGTTTGCGAGAAGGGTAGGTCCGATGGTATATTGCAACTCGACTCAAGGTACACGACATGTCATCTAGGAACAACCGATAGGTAAAATTTATATCGTCACACATGGACAGGTAGGGGTTGAAGGATTGATAGGACATGGGGAGAGGAAGGGGGACCGTCGGTATTCAAGTAGGAGATTCAGGAGACACTCAGACAAAGAAAAAACATTCAAGTAAATATAGTAAAGAAAAATCTAAGGTGTATATTTCCTACCATATACTATAAAGAGAAAGAGACAGACTGAAAATGAGTCATACTGTTAGATATTCAGGTAGGTACAACGACGTCTAATGTAATAAAGTGAAAAATTACTGACTCGTTATAAGGGAACTTATATACATGGTGTAGAAACATATAAGGAGATAGCTACCTGTAAATCCAACGAAGGTATAGAACCGATAAACTTGTCACGACATTACTTGTAACCCCACGTACATAGGAAAGACTAACACAAAAAGAGACCTAGATACGGGTCCTCACCCTAACGTCCCGGTATACTATCGAGACAAAAATCAACAAATTCCTTGGAGACATGATAAAAGGTATTACCGACATGGTTAAATGTAAGGGTGATTGTCACACTCTTCTCAATGGAACAGAAGTGAGGGAGGTAGTAATCCCTTCACAAATAGTTCCTTTTGACGATGAACGTACTTTTTGTCAACTGATCAAACCTCAACCTCTTACCTCTCCTCACTCCGAAAAGTCGCTTTCCTTCTCGAATAAGTTGTCCTTCTCTTCTGAAGACTCTTTCTGTTTCCCATCTTTTTTGGGATTTTCTCGTTTCTTATCCTCATCTTTTGTACGTTCCTTAATTTAGAAGAGTCTACTTTGAGAGACACCAACTTTTCAGGGGGTCTCCTGAATTTCAATGTCAAAATGAAGAGATGTCTTCTCTTTACTATTTAGGAAATCCGACTTATACTCTCTTTGTAGACTTTTTAACGTGACAAGGTCAATCCTATGTTCCTACCAGACGAAGAGTCCGTACTTTTGTGACGGTCAGGAGACTTGCTAGTCGTGACTTGTGTCCAGTGTCTCACCCCCCGTGTCTTCCTTGTTTCCTCACCCTCAAGTAATCACTACAGTCATAGACTCTCTACTGTGGTTGTCGTTTTAACAGGTACAACGTCTCTCTACCATTCTTTCTTCTTTCAAGGACACCAACGACTTTCAAAGACCTTTGCACACTATTTAACTGATCTATCCAAACTACGTGTCTCCACATAAGTGATCAAGAGTTATCGGGTCGGGTTATCAGAGTTTTTAACCTGTCGCGGAATCGAGAGATTTTCGATTTTTAGTACAGTCAAAACACCAGATAGGGTAACAACAAGTCTATGGGTCAGCACAAGTTGAAAAACACTGGGGCACACGATGTCGTGAGGTCAGGAGACACGGGAAGTGACAGAGGACCTCAAACGAGTCTAAGTACAGGTAACTCAGCTACCACGGTAGGTCGGTAGAGTAGAAGACAACGGGGGAAGAGAAGTTAGAAAGGGTCGTGGTCCCAGAGACGGTCACTCAGTCGCGATACGTAGTCCACCGGTTTCATAACCACGAAGTCGTAGTTAAGTAGGTCACTTATAACTCTAAGTCGGTAAGAATTGGAGAGAAACTTACTTTCCTCCTTAAACCTATTATAATTTTCAAAGATAGTGTTGTTCTACCACCTCATCCTCCTGCACGTGAGTAGAAAAGGACACTCATGAGGTTTTAATGTTGAGCCGACGACTGTCGGCACTGGTCCTCTCACAACCTAGGGTGGTTTTTTTCTGTGGGGTGTAGGTTACCGTTTCATCTTTGGGGTCGTTGTACCATCCTCACCGCTTTAGCACAAATAGGGTATGGGCGGTCTCTACAAGCCGAGTTTGTTTTGGACACGTTCTCCTTTGGGGTGTCTCTGACTCGGTTTGGACGGAAACTCACAAACGTACAGAGGATACCTCCATACCCAGTCGTTACCGGATGGTGTCCCCCTTCCCGAGACCCACGTTGTCTGGACCCATACGGTACTCGGGAGAATCTCCTCCAGTGGTAATTGGGGTGGTGTCTCGACGGTCTTGAATGTGTCTTGACCTCTTTGTCAGAACGTCCAATTCAAGTCAAGTCAGTCAGTCAGCACAGACTGAGAAACACTGGGGTACCTGACGTCGTACGGTCCGAAGAGACCGTACCTCCTCAGAGGTCACCTCCGAACCCAGAGGGCACCGAACGATTTCCCAAGACCCGTGACTCACGTAGACACGGACGTATCTTTTAAAACTTCCTCCAGTGGTAATAGAAGTAATGGAGGTGGTATCAAACCGGAGTCCAGTTTGTTGTCCCTCCCTTGTGTCGGGACGGGAATTTGTCTTTAAACTTAATTTCATAATGACTCGTACCGGGGTTGGTAGTCTTGTTCTGGATCAAACGGAGTCAGTCAGAGAGGGTAGTCCTTCATAGGTATTCGGAGAATAGGAAGAGGTAGTCTTCCGTCTGTCTTACTTTTAGTGTCACTGTCTTTTGATTGGATAGACTAGTGTACCTGGTGTCGGAACAGATTGAGTCACCTTGATACTCGGTACGGTACATCCCGGTGAACGGTATCTTGGTGACTTAAAGTCGAAAAAGTCGTAATGACCAACCCCGTGTCCAATCCTAATGACATTATAACTCACAAATCGGAACCTTTACTTGTCTCTAGTAAGACAGGAAAAACTTTAACGTAGGTTCATGACGTAAAGCCTTAGAAAACAACTGACACTCCAGATGATGTAAAACAGATTCCCTGGACAGATTCTGTCCAGTACCGCCTCTCAAGACCTCTTCCCTTACCGTTTAGTGAAGTCATAAGAACGAGCTCTTGGGGTGCTTGTCATACTTTTCCGTTTTTCTATCCTGTGGTTTTCTACTTGAGGTGTCCAGCCGTCCACGGGTTATACGATGACCTCTTGCCACCTCCTTGTTGAGGTCTATCTTACTTCTAAGACTCGGTTTCGTTTCGTTGTGGGTCAACACCTATACTGCACCACCTTGATTTCAGACTACGATATTTCTTACTATAACGTATCCATGGACCTTACAATCCACGTTCTTAGTTCCATTAAACCTTCACCAGTTTGTCCTCTATCGTTCTCACTTGTGACTGTAAGATCCTTAATCACTTGATTTTACCTGACCTTACCCACTTAAATTGATTCTACTGGTAATATAGATGATGACACCCGTCCTTAGGGAATCTGTTTTACATGATCTGGAGTGTCAGTTGTTTTCTAAGACTTCACGTCATGAACCTACGTTAAAGTTTTTCCTGTCTTACTAGAGACAAGTAAAGGTTCCGTTTTGTAAGTTATAATGTCATTAGGTTTGGACACGGGGTTGGTCATTACGACTTTTTCGACTTCAACTCACCAAGATACTTCTGGATGTTCTGAAAGATGTCGATCGTGGGTTTTTTCTACAGGAAAAGTACTATCCCCTGACCGTACGTTTTCATCCTTCAGTGCTCTATAGACCTCATTGTCCGTTTAAACCGGAACCTCATGTTTTACTTCATCCAGTTTCTGATTGTCAAAACGGTTCTCTTACGTGACCAGTATCGTTTGTCAGAAGGTTGTTGCTTTCTCTTGTAGAATGTGTACCTGTAGTGATTTACCAGTCATGGCTTTAGTCTAACTAATATGAATAACGTCGTTTCTACCTCTTCGAGATATGTCAGTCGTTTTTGTTCTGGCCCTCGACTGACACCGAGTCAAGTACTTGAGGAGTAACGGTTTAAGTCTGAACTTAACTTCTTTCATCCCTTTTGGTGATCTGATAAGTCCATACTGGTTTTCGTTTAGGGAATGCTAATATGTCACCTTCACTGTTTGTATAAGTTCTCTAGTCTAGACTATCTTACGGATTACTTGATACCTATCTACAAACACTATATCTCTGTCACTAGTTTTCGAAGGGGGGTTCTTTTTCTTTGCGTTTTTCCGTTTTACCAACAGAGGTCCTCTGGAATGTTTATTGACTCTTTTCTTCTCTGCGGTTTCCGTTTCCTCTTTTCCTTTCTATATTGGTAAACTTACGTCTCAAGGTTTCTTATTGTTCCTCTCTCTTCTTTCGGAAAGAGTCACTAGTCACGTTTCTTTATGTCCTTTTATTATCTTACCTTTTCTGATCTTTAGAGAAGTTCTTTTAATCTCTATGGTTCCCTTGAAAAGTACGTCTCTATGCGTGTTGTTTCCTGTCTTTGCCATACCTGGATTGTTTTCGTCTTCTATGATTCTTCTCCACCGTTCTTATGTGTCTTCTTGATATGTTTTTTCTAGAAGTACTGAGTCTATTGGTACTACCACACTAGTGAGTGGATCTCGGTCTGTAAGACCTTACGTTTCAGTTCACTCGGAATCTTTCGTAGTGATGCTTGTTTCGATCACCTCCACTACCTTAAGGTCAACTCTATAAAGTTTGGGATTTACTACTACGACACTTTCACGATGTGAGTTATACGGTCGTTTAGACCTTTTGAGTCGTCACCGGTGTCCCGACCTTTTCCAGTCAAAAGTAAGGTTAGGGTTCTTTCCGTTACGGTTTCTTACAAGTTTGATGGCGTGTTAATGTGAGTAGAGTGTACGATCGTTTCATTACGAGTTTTAGGTGGTTCGGTCTGAAATTGTCATATGCTTGGTACTTGAAGGTCTACAAGTTTGACCTACATCTTTTCTGTCTCCTTGGTCTCTAGTTTAACGGACGTAGCCAACCTAGTAGTTTTTTCGTTCTCTCAAGGTCTTTATATAGATGAAAACGAATACCTGATGAGGTTTCGGAAACTGACACACCTAGTGTTGTTTGACCTTTTAAGAAGTTCTCTGCCCTTATAGTCTGGTGGACTGGACGGAGGACTCTTCAGACATACGTCCAGTTGTTTGTTGTCAAACTTGACCTGTACCTTGTTGTCTGACCAAGATTTAGTCCTTTCCTTACACAGTTCTGACACATAACAGTGGGACTAATAAATTAATATACGTCTCGTGGAGTACTCTTTACGACCTGACCTACTTCGTGTTCGATCTTAGTTCTAACGACCCTCTTTATAGTTATTGGAGTCTATACCTCTACTGTGGTATGAACACCTTCTTTCATTTCTTCTTGGTCTCTCGGAGAACTACTTTACCTTTCTCCTCTCACTTTTTCAACGGAATTTTGAGTTGTAAGTTTTTTGAATTTCTAGTACCGTAGGCCAGAATAGTGAAGTACCGGTCATCTACTCCTTTGTCACCTTTGTTCACTGTCTGAAATAAAACCCCCCGAGGTTTTAGTGACGTCTACCATTGATGTTGGTACTTTAATTTTCTGTGAACGAGGAACCTTCTTTTCGATACTAGTTAGATCTGTGGTATAATTTTTTGTCTCAGTAATGAAACGTTTGTTCTCAGGTAGATCAGTTTCGCTACCAAAAGGGTCATCAGTACATACCTACACTCTCAACCTGATATTTCTTTCGACTCACGGCTTCTTAACTACGAAAACTTGATACTACAACCTCTTCTGAGAACCCTCAGGGAACCTGTCGTTCCTCTAGGTTGGTCAGGTAGGATTTCTTTTAGTCAGGACTTATAAGTAACCTTCCCGACTACGACTTGGACTTTGAGGTTATGAAACCGGTGGACTACGCTTCTTGACTGAGTAAACTTTCCTGGGACTACGACTCTTTTTGACTTTCACCCTCCTCTTTCCCTACTGTCTCCCACTCTACCAACCTACCGTAGTGGCTGACCTACCTGTACTCAAACACATTCGAGGTCCTCAACCGCTACTTGTCCCTCCGGACCCCACGACATCAGGTACCCTAACGTCTCAGTCTATACTAACTCGTTGACTTGACTTTTCAAAGAGTTTTACAAACCATCTATGATAGTATTTTATTAACAACATGATACCAAAATGTGATTTTGACATAAAGTTTCTGTCACCTCTAGGATTACGTCCCAGTACTTGTTCTTACGTTTCTCCTTTTCTTGACCTTAAAAACTCGTAAAGGGAATGTAAAGAATCAACCCCATCAAAAACCTCTCTCACACGCCTCTTCCATACATAGAAAGTGCATTCTACTTAAAGTGTTAAAATTTCACAAATGTCAAACCATCAAATAATTGTTACAGGACTCTGGTAGTGACGATAAAGATCTGATAAAGGTAGTAAGATTTTTCTTTAGATAATCGTCAGTGAATCCTAAAAGGATAGGGGGTAGGGGACCGTTGGTGATTAGATTAAAGACAGAGGCATCTATACGAATATGACCTGTAAAGTATTTTTACCATGATAAGTCATATAGCGAAAACAATAGACCGAAGAAACTCAATCGTATAAAGTAGGCATGTCATCATATGGAGTTATGTAGTGAGGAAAAACACCAACTTATTAAAAAATAAATAGTTATAAGACGTAAAACAAATAGGTGAATAGTCAACTATTTATAAACTCAACGAAAGTGAAAAACAAACAACACCTATTACGACGTGTATATAAACAAATTAGGATCTTCACCTTAACGACCCAGTCTACCATTGACCGTAAACTCCTTGACGATCTGACAAAAAGTCTCACAACATGGTAAAACGTAAGGAACATCACACACTCCCAATGTCAAAGTTTGTAAATAATACATAGAAAAAATAATTACGTTAGGATCACCCACACTTCAACATAGAGTAAACCAAATCTAAACTAAAAGGACTACCTATTGTCACAAGTTGTAGAAAAGTACACGAATTACCGGTAAAGGTATCAAAGAAACCTTTTTATGAGTTTTCAAACGACAAAAATATATTAATAAATAAATAAATAAAAACCGACATGAGAAATAATGATGAGTCCGATAAGAGATCAACGTCTGTCGTCCCCGATGTAAAATCAACGTCTCGCACTCGAAGAGGAACGTCAGAAGAGAACAACACCTCGTACCCGAGACCCCGTGTACCCGAAGTCATCAAACCGAAGACCCAAGTCTTCAACACCAAGGACCCGAGGTGTCGTACCCGAGTCATCACGTAACGTCGTACATCCCAGATGGGTCTGGTCCCTAACTTAGGTACCGAGGAGGTAAGAAACTTACGTAGGTGTAGAGAACTTAAGAGGCCGTTTAGGAAATGGTAACTCGGTGGTCACTTCGGGAAGACAAAAATTTTACTCAGAAACAGAAGCAACGGAAAAATGACAAGTCAACGTCCTCAAAATAATTACATAAAACCGCATCTCCCAATGTGATCTGGTAATAGTTTATGTACATAAATACACGTTTATAAAAGAGGGTAAGATACACAACACACAAACGAAAAAAAATTATTATAGAAAAGTATGTGTTTTTAAAAATTAACATATAAGTCAGATAAAAAAGAAAGTAATGAACTCTAAAATCACAGAATAAATTCTTTGGTCATGAATTAGGTTTCAGTGTTTCTGAATGTGGAGACAAACGAAGAAGTAGAGAACTTATTTTAAGGAACTGGACAAAACTCAATTGAAAACATATACAACATCCCTAGGTTTAAGTCAGAAAACATATAAATTAAAGGGGTCGTGGTAAACAACTTCTCTTATAAAAAGAGGGTAACTTCTCAGGACCGTGGTGACAGTCTTAGTCAAGTCAAGTCAACGAGCAAGTACAGGCTGAGAAACGTTGGGGTACCTGACGTCGTGAGGTCCGAAGGGACAGGTAGTGGTTGAGGACCTCAAATGAGTTTGAGTACAGGTAGTACAGCTACTACGGTAAGTTAGTAGACTAAGAGATAGCAGGGGAAGAGGGTCGAAGTCAGAAAGGGTCGTAGTCCCAAAAAAGGTTACTCAGTTAAGAAACGTAGTCCACCGGTTTCATAACCTCAAAGTCGAAGTCGTAGTCAGGAAGGTCACTTATAAGTCCTGAGTAAAGGAAATCCTACCTGACCAACCTAGAGGAACGACAGGTTCCTTGAGAGTTCTCAGAAGAGGTTGTGGTGTCAAGTTTTCGTAGTTAAGGAGTCGTGAGTGGAAAGAATTTCTCAGGTTGAGAGTGCAAGTAATTACTGATGACCTTTTTGGTATCGAAACTAATCTACCTCGAAACAAACGTTTCATTACTGAGACGAAAAATTATACGACAGATCCAACCAGTATCCAAAAGAAGGTTCCTCGTTCATAGAATTAAAGTACCGACGTCGGTGGTAGACGTCACTAAAACCTCGGGGGGATTTATTTCAGACAGTGACAAAGGTGACAAAGGGGTAGATGTCCGGTACTTCACCACCCTTGCCTACGGTACAAGAAATTCAAAAAACTTACAACTCAAAATTCCGTTGAAGAAGTGAGAGGAGAAAGGAAAAGTACTTCTCCGAGAAATCAAGAAGTGAAAAAAAGGTGCTCACGCCGTAGTAGACGTATAGACTCCAATAACTATAAAGAGGGTCGTTAGAACTAAGATCGAACACGAAGTAGGTCAGGTCGTAAAGAGTACTATATGAGACGTATATTCAATTTATTAGTCCCACTGTCATATGTCGGAACTGTGTGAGGAAAGGACTAAATCTTGGCCAGACAACAAGGTACAGGTCAAGTTTGACAACAAACAACTGGACGTATGTCTAAAGAGTCCTCCGTCCATCAGACCATAAGGGTAGAGAAAGTGTTCTAGGACGACGATGACGATTCAGTGATGTCAACACAGGTTGAGACACGCTGGGATCTCTGCCGTCGGGTGGTCCGAGAGGGTAGGGACCCTAAGAGGTCCGTTGTTGTGACTTCACCACACTGTAAAGGAAGAGGTCACGTACGTTCACTTTTCACTTTCACTTCAGTGAGTAAACACAGACTGAGAATAAATGGGGTACCTGACGTCGGGTGGTTCGAGGAGGCAGGTACTCTAAAAGGTCCGTTCTCATGACCTCACCCCACGGTAACGGAAGAGACAAAGTGTTCTACTCACACACGTTAACACACCATCAAACTTGTACGAAACCGTAACGGAAAGAAACCCTAACCTTACTTTTGACTGGAAAAGGTCAAGATACCGATGACGACTCAAAAGGTTTAAACGACCGTATAACTCACGTTGTGAAAGTGTCGTAGTAGAAAGTCCTAAACTTTATCGAGTTGACCGTAAGGTAGTGGAGGTGATCGAAATAAACATCACTACGAAGGATTCTGGGTGGACGGAATCCTTCAATTCACTTTAATAGTAGTTTACCTTAATAAAAGAATTAACGAAGAAACCAACCAAGTGAAAGACACTTGCTTTTCGAAATTTATATGTCAAGGAAAAAAACTACCTAGAATATAAGACGTTGAAACGAAACAAATAATACATATTATTATAAATAGTCCCAAATACATCTACTCTAGAACAGTAGACGAATATCTCTATGAAAATGAGAAAGGAAATATCACACTTGGTAAAAATAAAAAGAATCGATCATAGGGTCAATCTTGAAGGTTATAGTACAATTTATCTTCGTACTTATTTCTAAGAAAAGAACAAGGAATAGAATCTTCCCCTCAAAAGTGACAGATTAGTAACTTGACACTAGAATAACACAAACAATCTGCGAACAAGTCAAACTCCTTTAAAGAAAAAATAAAGATGAAACAACAACCCAAACAAAAAAAAAAAACCACTATTTTACCACAACCTAAAACGGTATATAAGAAAAAAAAGAATAAATAACGTTACTAGTATAAAAAGGACATAAGATAACTATACAATCACAACGTGTAACTAATTAACAGTTTACGACTTGGTTGGTTCGTAAGGACCTTATATAGGGTGAACCCGTAGAACACATTAGGTAAATCTACTACGACTTAAACTGAATATCATAAAAAACTATTAACATGTAAATATAAATATTCTCTATAACCAGACAAAAAAAGAACACTAAAGAGAAACCAGAACCATAGTCACATATTACCAGAGTATCTTACTCAATCCCTTATAAGAAAAGATAAAATATAAAACTTTCTCGAACTTATCCTAAACACAATTAAAAGACATTATAAACCATCTTAAGTAGTCACTTCGGTAGATCAGGACCTGAAAATATAATCTTAAAAAAAACTTATAACTAAATTAGAAGAATAAACAAAATCCATGAATAAAGAAGAATCTGTCAAAACCAATAAATACACAAACATCCTCGAAGCGACCATCGAGTCTCATTTCTTAGACAGAAGTCATACCCTCTGAACTTAAATTAGGGAGAAAACCCTTCTAGGGGACCTCCTCCTGCACAGTCAGGTGAGGTCATAAGAACGGACCTCTTAGGGGTACTTGTCTCCTCGGACCACCCGACGTCAGGGACCTCAACGTTTCTCAGTCCTGTGGTTATTCGCTGATTCGTGTCCTTAAACACGTAAAGTAGAACTAACACATTAAACAAGTCGTATCTTGACAAAGATCATAAGAGAATACTAAGGAAAATAAACATATTTCAGTTATCATTACAGGAACAAAAGTAGGACTAAAAACATTAAAATCAGAAGAAAGAAAATATCATCCAGCTAAATCGATTTTAAAGTAGTTAAAACAAATAGAAAAGTCTCTTGGTCGAAACCCAAAATAGTTACATAAAGAAAATGAAAGATAAGAAATACGAGATGAAGACGAAATTAGAAATAATGAAAGAACGAAACCTATATCAAATGAGAAAAAGATCGAAGAATTCCATGTCTAATACAATGACCAAACTTCAGAAAAAAGAAAAAATTACACCCGTAAATGTCAATGTTTAGAAGGAAGATTGTGACGAAAGTGAAGTATACTATTCAAAAGTATACAAAATAGAAGTATGAGTGAATTTCATAAAAGACTAAAAAGAATACTGAAGAGAAAACTGGATAACTAAAAAATTACATACAACAAATTAAAGGTGTATAAACACTTAAAAGGTTTAAAAGAAGACGACAGTCGAAGAAGAATATAAGACAACACTAGTCTTGTGTGAAGTACGCGAAATAAAGTCAGAAAAGTCGAGGCTATATGTAAAGATAATAGTGACTTTTAAGAGAACCCATTGTGAGAAGATTGTATTACGAGAAATTTTACAAGGTAGCTGGTCAGGACTAGACGTCAGACAGTGACCAGATTCTGTTTCATTCAGGTCTTAAGTCTTACAAATCTTCGAGTATCGACGTGGTATTTTCGTGTATTGATCAATGGAGTAATTCAAAAATAACATAAAATCCATCATAACTAGACACTATCTGACCTTTAAAAAATTTTGTGTTTACTAAAAAGTGTCATCCATTAAACTCTTCATGATGACATTTCATCCAAATGAATTCTTAACGTTCTAGTGTCAGACACGTATATAAAACGTTGTATTTAAGTTAGACAAAAGATTTTAGTAACATAACTACACATTAAGGTGGAGGTCCCTTACTCTCAAAGGTAACAAGACGACTAAGAGACGAGAAACCGTAACGGGTGGAGGGGAAAAAAACACACACAAAAAAAAATAATTTCCAATGAAAGACCAATCCACACTTTACCGTAGAGTATCAAAATTAAACGTAAAGAGTTTAATGATTGCTAAAATTTATATATAAGTATACATATATCATGTAAACACTAAGTCAAAACAGTAGAATCCTTAATAAATATACACACCTATGATTAGGACAACCAATACACATAACTTTTATAGAAGATACACGTTATATAAAAATACTACGAAACAACTCGTCTTCAACTATCAAGAAAGACACAGTACAAAATAAAAAGACATTCAAGAAAAAACAAAATTTCAAAACAGAGAGTGTAAATCTATAGACACGGGTTAACATGAACTTAAACTAAACACATCTTAAACTCTATTCCTGGATTAAAATAAAAAAAGGAGATACCAATCCCCAAGGTCCTAACAGATAACTTGTCTTAGAGGAAATGGTAACTCAAAGTTATAGGACGACGATTCAGTGAAGTCAGCACAGGTTGAGACACGCTGGGGTATCTGCCGTCGGGTGGTCCGAGGGGGTAGGGACACCAAGAGGTCCGTTCTTGTGACCTCACCCAACGGTAAAGGAAGAGGTTACGTACTTTCACTTTTCACTTTCCCTTCAGTGAGTCAACACTGTCTGAGAATCGCTGGGGTACCTGACGTCGGATGGTCCGAGGAGGTAGGTACCCTAAAAGGTCCGTTCTCATGACCTCACCCACGGTAACGGAAGAGACAAAGTTATAGGTCGACTGGAATTTAACACAAAATTATAAATATATCTAGTGGAAGACCTGAGTGGTAACACAAGGTAATCAGTAAAGCGGAAAGGAATTAACGATGTGGAAATTTTATTCAGATCTATCGTCTATCAAATTTATAACAGTGCAGCAAGAAGGTACCTTTAAAATACTAGGCAAACAGTGAAAATATACAAACAATAAATAGGTCTTTCAGATAATTTGTAAGAAAAAGTAAGATTATTAAATAAACACGTAAGAACCCTATAAAAATTTTGTTAGTAAGAGTCGTTTATTCTTTTGAAAACAAAGAGAGGTTTGAATATGAGTAATAATAAAATTTAACCTTATATTAACCAAATGTTACAACATAATCAAAGAAGATATGTCACTTCACTTAGTATATATATATATATATTTGTATAGGGGTGGGAGAACTTGTAGAGAGGGTGGGTGGGGAGTAAGATGGAGAGATATGGATAATAAAGAATAGAAACCGAAATATACCCTAGGTCTTAGATGTCACGACTACCATTACCTGTGTGAACATTACAACGACTAAAATTTTTCTTACGAAAGGTGTAGTGGAAATTCATATTGTAAAAAAGAATACCTACAGAAAATAATCTAAAAAATTCAGGAAAAGAAAAGGATCACAATTTTAAAAATAGTACGTATTTATAACTCAATATAATTTACGTAAATAACTCTACTAATATACTAAAAAAGAGGAAATTAGACAATTATGTTTACAATTTAATGTAACTTCACCGAAAGGTTTAATACATAAGGTCAATATTTCAGTGAAATCAGTATAATATTATAGAAAAAATAGTTGTGACCTAATCTAAAAATTTATAAATGAAACCCATAAAACGTAGATAAGTACACGAGACGACACGAATTAGTGAGTCAGTACAGACTGAGAAACACTGGGGTACCTGACGTCGGGTGGTCCAAGGAGACAGGTACCCCTAAGAGGTCCGTTCTTATGACCTCTCCAAACGGTAAGGGAAGAGGTCCCGTAGTTGACCTTTCGTCGTCATGAAAGGTCTATTACTTTGATTCTGACTCTACGATTTAAATTGACAAAGTACAGGGAATCGACCACTCATCTGTTAGGCCCCCAGTTTGGGTCCAGAGGGTGTAACGTCCGTCTAAGAAATGGGTGACTCGGTGGTCCCTTCGGGTTCTTATGACCACACTTATCGGATAGGGAGAGGTACCCTAGAAGGGTTGGGTCCTTAGTCTGACCCCAGATCACGTAAAGTGCGTCTAAGAAATGGTCAACTCGATGGTTCCTTCGGGCGTAGGTAAGTATCTCGTTCCGACAATACATTAACAGTAAGACATTTTAATCAACTACCCAAATAGGAAAAAAAAGATAAGAGAACTTCATAAACATATTCTAATGTCAAAATAAAGTACTTACGTATCACTTTAAGTGGAAGTTGAGTGTCTCGAGAACAAAAGAGGACTCTACAAATTGAAAACTATGTTGACTAATTTCATATAAATTTTAGGATCAAACAAGAAATCTATTAAGTAACCTAAACCCTCTCAAGTAGGTATAGTAAATACAAAAGTGTAATAACTATATTTCAAGAAGGATTATAAGAGAATAGACAAATTAGTATACGTAATAAACGATATAAGGTAAAGAGAATAGATTAAAAATTAAACACCAAAAGTACTACGAGCACTAATCGGGACATTACCGTAATAGTTAAGATAAGTAGACAAACTTCTCGATAACTATGAATGAATGATAACCTACGAATAAAGGATGAATTAAAAGAAGAGATTGATAGAGATAATAAAAGAAGATGAAAAGACAAAACGAAATATGTAATACATAATACAACTGAAAATTATGAAATTAAATCTACACAAGAATAATTAAAAGTCGGTAAATAAAAAGGATTACTTTCACAAAAACAATCAGAGAGTCAGTATAGACTGAGAACCGTTAGGTACTTGACATCGAGTGGGTTGAAGAGAGAGGTACTTTAATAGGTCCGCTCTTTTGACCTCACTCAACGTTAAGGGAATAGGTCCCTTATAAGGGCTGGGCCCCAGTTTGGGGTCGGGGGACATAACGTCCGTCTAAGAAATGGTTGACTCTGTGGTCCCTTTGGGATTACTTTCACAAATTCCGGTAATTTACAGGTAATTTATACAGAAGTTGACATAGGGTGTTCAAAGTTATATATCACCATAAACTATATACTACAAAATTACCTTACCACAAACTATGACAAAAGAATATTTATAAAAATCTAAAGACAACACTAAAGAAGTCGCTGAAGACTCAAAAAAAATTAATTTTTTTTTAAAAACAAAACGGGGTTCGGATATTCTAATAGAAAGAACAATGACTAAAGACGTAAATTTCTGTAATGAAACTCTAATTGTCACAGTACTCGAAAAAAAAAAAAAGACTGTGACATAGAATCTATGAGTGTCTATTGGGTGTTTACTCTATCACAGACATGAAAGGTCGCCTCTTCCGTTACCGTTGGGTAAGGTCATGAGAACGGACCTTTTAGGGTACCTGCCTCCTCGGACCATCCGACGTCAGGTACCCCAACGATTCTCGGCCTGTGTTGACTCGCTGAAGGGAAAGTGAAAAGTGAAAGTACGTAACCTCTTCCTTTACCGTTGGGTGAGGTCACAAGAACGGACCTCTTAGGGTCCCTGTCCCCTCGGACCACCCGACGGCAGATACCTCAGCGTGTCTCAGCCTGTACTGACTTCGCTGAATCGTCGTCGTCGTCGTCATGAAAGGTCTATTACTTTGATTCTGACTCTACGATTTAAATTGACAAAGTACAGGGAACTCATCTGTTCGGTCTCAACTTTGGGTAGAGTGAGGTCACAACGGTCGTCAAAATAAACATATTGAAAATAAGACATCTAGAAAACATCATACACATTTCGTTCAAATCTAGTACTCACCGAATTGTACCGGGTCATATATTTATCAAGAAAACTAAAAAGTCTAACGGAATTAAAATAAACGTAACGTTTACGGAATTTTTTCAAAAGTCTCCGAGATTAAACAAACGATCATTTATAAGGGGTGACAACGAATAAAAAGTAAAGTAGTGAAGCAAATTTCTTTACTCGTTTTGCAACCAGTACTTCCAACTAGACAGAGGTGTGTTTCAAAAAATAAATAGAGAGGGAAGATACATCTTATCTATGTCACGAACTTTGAAAAGGAGTTCATCTAAAGTAATAAAGACAGACTAAAATTTTCTGAACAAGTTTCTTACAGACCGTTTTTTGAACGAACTAAATGATCAAATTTACAGACCGTTTTTTGAACGAACTAAATGATCAAATTTTTGAAGGACCCTCTTATATACAAACACACATAATTTGTACCATAAGGTCTTCTTGTATTACCGAAATACATTCCAACCAGTTTTGTAGAGGACCGATAAATTTTTTAATTCAGTAACCTTGTGTCACTTTCACAAGTACTTCAAATACCCTACTTATCAACGTACGTACCCACTTACTCACTCATTTATTTAGCTTTTAACCATACACTCAAAAAAAAATATCGATCACAGGACACACGTTTGGAAACATTACAACAATTACAATATAATTATCTATATTATTGTCGTCCTTCTGAGACCTACTTCTTGGGATCTTTTTGAAGAATAGTTAGGAAGTACTACGATAATTTTTTTTTTCGGTAGTATGGTAGTAAACACTTATGTATAAATTGACTTCTCAACAGTCACCGAAAAATTTATACTTTTATAAACGTGTACACACTTTGGAGCAAGACTGTTAACTTTTTTTTATACTAAATGACAAACGAAAGGTATATATATCACTTGACGTCGTTATTGTAAATCATTACCTTGTGGTCTTTAATCGAAAAGACGGGATGACCGTAGTGGTCTGATAAAGAAGGTCAAAATGACTCCGTATTGACACTTTTCATATTCTATAAATTTCCCATATTACACATATGTATATGTCCCATTTTCCTAAGGGAGATAACACAATTAATTGTGTAAGTAGTGGAGTGTAAATGGAAAGAAAAGTAAGCAAAGAATAGGGAAGAAGTGAGGGAGGGAAAGAAAGAAAGTAATCTTGTAAATTAAAGATAAGAGAATCGTGTAAAGCAAATGTATTATGTCACAATAGTTGACATCAGGAACACAAGATATAATCTTGATAGTAGTATGAGAATTCAAACCTATATCAAGATTTCACAATGAAGTCATGTAATCTTGATCACCTTTAAATTATAATTCACTCGACACGGTCATATGATCATATTAATTTTACAATTATCAGACCTAAATTTATGGGAATTTTAACTAAAAGTTGATTCTTTATTGGTTTCCTTTAAGAGGTTAAGAAATCTTCTAAAGAGATCTTATTCCGTTTCTCTCTAGAATAAAGAAGTATTGCCCACTGCACGAAAGTGTATAAACCTTTGGAGGTTACGCACCAGGAAGGTTACGTACGGAATTGTTACAAGTTGATCCCTCCGGGTGAATTGTTTAGAAATTAATACACACACGGAACTTGTCTTGGTTAAAAACGGTAAATAAGTCACCCTGAATTATTTAGAGGAGTATACAAGAAAGACATCACCACTCCAATTAACACGATTAGACGAAAATACAACGTATGTGAACATTTGACTAATAAAATCGGGGTTGACTTCATACCTGACGGTAAGATCTTAAATAACTTTAAAATTTCATTTTCTATAAGTAAAACAATCTTAGGAAGAATTATTACGGGTCTTAAATCTCATAATTTGACTTATGAAATGTTTCCTGTAACTTTTTTTATGATGAAGGTTCAAAGAAAAAAAATGTTAATGACTAATAAACAAGAAATCTTTATAAAAACAGTAAAGAGACATGTACTGGAATGAAGTCAGTTTCGTAATACACGGTAAAATGGATTGGAAATATCTACTACTATACCAAGATGACAAATAGGACAGTGGAACGGTAAAATAATAGACAAGTAAAAGATTGATTTCTCCGAAACATATACAAAGGTGGTATTAATACTTTACCAACTTATCCTGAATAAAGACTACCACTATACAAAACAGAGAAGAATACAAGAAACACACAATATGTAAAAGAAGAGGTAGCACTTTTTCAAAGGGTCACAGATTCACTACTTCGTAAGCTTTATCAAAAACTCAAAATTAAAACAGTTTCACAAATTTTTATTATATTTATTAAAAAACCGATTAAAAAGTGAAATTTGTAAATTTATAAACGTCAGGATACGTTAAAAGTAAATCTTACATTGAGGAAACGTTTTATAAGAAACGAAACAGTATTCATTGGAAGGAACACATAGTCTCTATGTTCAGTCTGACTAGTCATTAATGTTATAATAACATTGATATTCATCGACCATTATCATTACTTTACTAGTCACCGTATCACCACTTAAAGAAAAAGAAAAATACAAAGGGGAAGGACAAAAATTCAGATGAATTAACAGTGAAACCATTTAGATCCTTTATGTATTTTAATCTTCCTTAGTGACAATTCTGAACCCGTTCAAAAATAATAAAAAAGAGATGTGAGAGGAGGGAAATACAAAAAAAGAGATATGGAAGGGAAGACGAACGTACACGTAACATATGGATCAAAAAGAATTAGTTTCTTTTCCCCCTTAAATACCATAACGATTATGTAATGGTAAAATAAGTTTCGAAAATTTACATAATAAAGAAACACACATATATGACATTGAAACAGTAAGAGAATCATAATTTAGAATCTAGTAAAGATTATAAAATAATAATAAGGTGTCGTTACTTATAAGAAAATGTACTCTCAAATAGTAGTAGAGTTAAAGGTTTCTGATCTTAAAAACTTTTACTTTAAGGACTTGATTTCAAATATTTGAAATAAAATTACCAAACCGACTCTGTGCACCGTACACCATAGAATCAAGGGATGATCCTTGTGAGGGACGGAACCTTCGTACCTCAGAATTGGTGACCTTACGGTCCCTTTAACGACACTTCTAAAAATTTCGAACAGAAAGCATAACAGTCAAATGAATACACTTCGATTAAATCTGTAGATGAATCCGTGATATAGTTTGACAGAATAACATGGTAACTTTCGAAACCTAAAAGAGAAATTTTAGAAATGAAAAATAAAGAAACACAGGAACCCTACAATTTATAAAGAGTACATAAAAAAAAATGGTAACTATGAAGGAAAATAAAATTATCTTATAGGTGAATATAAATTAAAAAAATAGATAACTCCCGAATTAAAAAATAGATAACTGATACTTATACATTTTTACATAAGCCATCTTACCTATAATTTTAAAACAGTACAACCGACTTTTATAAAAGGGTCAAACAAACGAATAATCTAACTTCAGTCTTAATAGTACTTTAAAAAAATTTAAGAAAAAGATAACAGTCAGAATTCGAAGTCTATTTATCTACATTATTATACATATATGTCATTACTTATTGTAGTAAAAGTGAAAAAAATCACTTTCCTTTAAACGTTCTACGTTTTTAAACTGAAACGAAGGATCTTAGAATTAAAGATTTTTCATTCTTCTTTTTATTTGTGTCAAGGACGAGATTTACAAATGTCAGAAATAAGGTTTAAACGTATAAAAAGTTGACGTAAAAGTCGACGGGATTAGTAACCTTAAACTCAGGGAATTGTACGAAAGTTTTACATATATTAAAATATAAAACACAAGTCATTGACTTTATAAATTGTGAAAAAGACACAAGTTATTCGAGTATTATTATATTTGAAAACGACTTCAGAACAAAATTGTAGTACATTTACTATAAAACGTCTATATACTTATGACAATATTTGTTTGTTTATAGATCAAACTTAAACACGAATCTGTAAAAATTATTAATAATCATGAGCTTAATATTTTAGTGAGGACTCAAAATTGATATAATGATAATAAAAACCCCCCACCCATTAAAAAGAAAGGTGGTGACTATATAAACCTATTCCTAAAGACTTTAAAATGATAACAAAAATGATGAGATTTTCCTTTATGTATATTGTCTAAGAAAAGATCTTTTAATACTTAACAAAACTTCTTGCGTTCTTAAAGACTCTTCTGAAATGTTTAAGGAACCCTATACTCTGCGTTAAACTCTTCGTTACGTGAATCGGACAGAGAGAAAATCATAAGATTATTTTAAAAACTCTTAATAAAACTAGTTATTGTCCCTCTTTTTGTCTTTTTTATAAAAATTCCTTTAAACTCAATCTACAATGAAAATCTTAAACAAAATCCCTAACACCTACCTAACTCATGGTTATAAAGAAACCAAAGAAGTCTTAAAATAAGAAGTCTACAAGACTTGAACAATAGAAAGGACTTTCAAATCCTGGACATATGTAAAAAACAGAGTCAAAATCAAATATAGAACGGTAACTTTTTGTAGGTCCTAAATTAAATGGACTCTTTATCTTCATTTTATACCGTCCTTGTCTTGGACCCATAGGAATCCTAAGAAAGAATAGCCCCAGTTTCGTAAAAAAGGACATTTCCCGGTACTCCATTCCGGGACATACAAAATATTCGGTCTGAGTTGAAACGAAAACATCACGTTTTGATCGGAGTCTGTCACATATTTACTTATCCATACTAAGACAAGGTTATCTTGAAAAAAAAAAAATTGTTTTTGTCTGTCACCCGAATCAAACGACTAACGAAACGATTCCGAACAAAACGTACTCAGACAGAGACACACTTGATCCCGACTGTTATTTTCTTTTTTTTTCAACCACTAAAACTACTCCGGAGAGATTTCCGTCGAAAACGGTGGTGACATGTTAAATATGTAGAATATTTTGGATACTGATATGGTCAATATTATAACGATGAAAAAATAAATGAACATAGACTGTAGAAACTGACGTCTGGGACGGGTTGGATACATCAATAGAGTAAGAATGTACCTGTAACTAGAAAGAAACTGACGTCTGGGACGGGTTGGATACATCAATAGAGTAAGAATGTACCTGTAACTAGAAAGAACAAAAATCGGGTAACAGATTTAAGGATCCAACTCAGACATTCACGAAATTACGGTTATTCCATATGGGAAGAGGGTGGTAACAGTGGGAGAAACTAGTCTGATCTCTGAACTATATGAACAAGTTGTGACTATTTGAAGGAAAAGGACCTTAGAGTACCCTGACGTCGACTTGAGTGGGAGTAGGAGAATGGATCACTGTTTGCTCGTGATTTCAATTTCACTTTACTTTCAGCGAGTCAGCACAACCTGAGACGTTGAGGTACCTGACAGGTACCTTAAGAGGTCCGGTCTTATGACCTCACCCATCGGAAAGGGAAGAGGTCCCCTAGAAGGGTTGGGTCCCAAGCTTGGGTCCAGAGGGTGTAATGTCCGTCTAAGAAATGACTGACTCGGTGTTCCCTTCGGGTTTTCGAAACTGTATTGATGGACTTTTTATTAACCTCCGAAATACAACCGGTCGAAGGGAAGAAAGAAAAGAAGAAGGGAAGACAGGAATTATACTCGTCCATAAAGACTTATGTAAGCATTCTCGACTTTAATACACAACACCAGTGAAGAGTTATGGATTTTAGTACCAAGAACGAACAAAACGGAAGAAGTTCAGGATAATGGGTTACTCGTCCACTCTAAGAAGTCATGCAACCTCAGACTGTCTCTACCTTAAGAGTTTACGTATCGGACGTAGACTCTTTTATTTAAATCTGTAGTGTAAAAGGTTTTCTTCTAAACCTTGATCCATCGAGGGTTGAAGTAGGGGTCAAAAGAGTACATATTCGGGATGGACGAGTCCCGTCCTTGTTCCTTTCCCATTCGGTATAAACGAAATAAGACCTCGTACATGGTTCTTCCCGGATCGTCTGGAGAAAGATCGGTGTACCCTGGGGTATAGTTCAGAAAGGAGAAAAATATATCGGACCATAAAGGGCCGCACCACTCTGTCTTTCCCCTCTTTCCACCTCACTCTTATCGAAATTCTAACCTCCTTCGACCTGGGACCATCCGACACATTTGGATAGTAAATTTCACGGTCGATAGTCGAATCTTCTCGTTTGAATCCTCAAAAACACCACAAAGATAATAAAAAGATCGGACACTGGTAGGAGGTAGGGTATCAACTTTGGTCTTACAAAAGATTGTTTAGTCGTCGTCATAGTATTCGTAAAGTCTAGTAATAAATTATTGTTACATCCTACGGGTAAGAATCCCTTCCTTTAATTATATCCCCTATAGTGTCATACTTAATTTTATACTTCAAAGAGTTTCAACTTACACATTTAATGGTGGACAATCCATTTACTCTCGACTGTACCTTTCACTCCCTATCCTTTCAATGTTTTATTTTACGATTTAAACTTATAAGGTACCTAATATCAAAAAAATCATTTTTTGTGACATTTGAGACACACCAAAAAGAATTTCTATCCTTCTAAAAGATAATTACGAGTAACCGACCTTATATATGTTTCGTCTCGACTTTTCTATTTAAATCGTAAATTAACTACACACCAATTATTTTGCATAGACAATAAACATACAAGGTTTTAATTGATCTACGAAACAATTTCAAAACCTCCATCGTTCACGATTCTCCGTCAATGTCTGTCGTAATAAAAGTGACCGATCTAAATATGTATAAACAACTAAAAAATTTATGACACAATTATCCATTTATAAAATACAAGTAGAGTAGTACTACGGAGTACAGAGTGTTAGATGATAAGTGGAATCACAAAGGAGTCGTCATGATTTGACAAAAATTTAGATGGTATAAGCGACACAAAAGGAGTGGAAACGAGTTCGACATGGAATTCATTTCATACGTCAAGTAAACAGACGAACAAAGTAAGAATGAATGGTAAAGTCTAAACTGAACTTGTAGGAAAGACCGAAGAAAACAAGAAGTCTCTTAAAAACCGTGGTGGTCAAAACATGAGACAACAATTTCAAAAAACCCTTGTGGATCTCTCGTCTCTACCGTAAGGGTTGTACGACGTGTCTAGTACTATACAGTCCCACGAGTTATTCATAACCAAATTGACTTATATCTAAATGAATTTTTTGTTTTGGTAACTTAAATCTAAGACAAAAACAAAAATAAACTGACAATTGACCTTAATTTTGAGTACCTTCACCCTACGACAAGTCTCAATGTTTTATTAAAGTAAGTCAAGGACAGGGGACAGAATATGATGTGGGTTGAAGTAGGGAGCGGGTCGGGGAGTTAGAAGGTTTCGACTCAAAATTTTAGAGTACCATTGACTCAACAGCAAGAATAAGAGTAAAGTGTGGGCACGATATTCTTTCACAGAACGAGGCACACCCGTTTCCAAATTGTTTTGGAAAGGGGAAGTCGCACTCTCAAACTGGAAGACAATTGACGCTCGAGACAAAGGAACCATTGGACTATTCCCATTATATAGTCGACACAGTGATCCGTTGTAACGAATACCATTTTTAACTATTTGAAGTAGACATGACTATCGTGATAATTATGGACCGTTCTTCGGTATATAAACCCAAAAGGACTTACACCACTGAAAGTATTTAGTCAGGACCCTCGCTCCGGATACCTTAACTATGTTTCTATGACTGTCTGTGGACCGTACCATACTCCAGAGATTTTAGTCACGTCGAAGGAGTAGGCAGACTATACCCAGAGTAGAACATTACTTCGGAACTGCATCCTCCAGTCTTTTCTCGAGGGGCGATATGATATTAGACACAGAGAAAACGACAGAACGTATGTCCAAATAACAATGGTAGAAAAATTTAAGGTACGTATACGTAATCATATGACATAACCACAAAAAGAACGATTGAAGTGAGACATATTATCCGAGGCCAAAGTAGATGGAGTAATCTTGACTAAGTTTACATAAGAAAGATTACAGACTCATTATAAGGAAACGTATATACATGGTGTCGAAAGAATAGGTAAGCAGACGACTACCTGTAGAACATATGGACACCGTCTAAGTACAACTACATACCGTTTTGGTTATGTTATAACATTTCATTGATCGGAGGTTAATTTTATTTATTTAAATATATAATTTTGTTTCTCGAGGGACGATCGACATACTTGGTAATACACCTGACGATGTTCTAGAGGACGTCTTCTCCTTATCGACTGTGACGGGACGACCGTTTGTAGCTGAACAGAACATTGTAAGACCCATCTGTAACTGACCCCGGGGAACACCAACAGGACACTTAGACGTATAAGTCAACCTGAATTTTTCTATAAAAATCACCCTAACCCCCTAGACCGTTGTATTTGAAACAAAGACCCTAGTAGGATTCCTCTCTTACAAAACCCCTTACATAAACTTCTTCGTCTAGAATGTAATCAATAAAGTCACAATATGACTGGGAAACTCTAGCATAGACTTAGGTTCTCAAAAAAGATGTAATCCAACATCGTAAGAGGGTTGTTCATTGAAGACAACTTCTTTCAGACTAAACCAACATGTAACGTTAATAAGTAAGTAGTTCACAAGGGTGACTATTACGTAACTATCCAAGGAAAAAACAACGAAAATACTAACCCTCAGTGGAATTCACTCCTCTAATACTCACTATTGACATTGATTAGTCGTCAATCACACATGGTCAAAAACGAAAGTGATACAGTAAAGACAAACATGGTATAACTATCTAAGACATAGATTAAAAAGTAGATCAAAACGATTGTCAATAAATTCATAAAGTAAATTTTAAACTGGAAAGGAAATTTTAAACATCAGTAAATATTCTTTCCAAAAGTAAGAGACCAATATTACAATTCACTACATAATAATGGTCGTCCATTTCCTTTTATAGTTTCAAAAAGTCCTTAACTCTTAGAATTCTGGGTTAAGATCTGGGTTTTAGATATGGGAGTTTTAGATTTAGAAATTAGATTCTGGGTTGTAAAATCGATTACGTCCTACGTCAGTAAATTAAAAAAAATTACAAAGTCTTTGTTGTATACTAGAGAAAACTTTTTTACATTATATACCTATTTACTTTCCTTTCAAAGATTTACATATTAAAGTAACAAGTCTCTATAGGTGACAATCGTATGTACAAAAAGTAATGAATGAAAAATAAAACGTATTTATATGTTACATTTCCACCTTCTCCCTTCACTCTTTGTCTCTTTACATAGATAAAGGTAAAATTAAAAAATTTATCCTAGTTTTACACGTATGACAATTTACTAGAAAAAAGTAAACTATATAGCATTCATATAAAGATATATATAAACAGTCGTATTAAAATTTTAAGTTCTATCTTGATATGATTTACCTTCTTGGTATTAAATAAACCAATCAGGTGACAACAACCGAAAATACACAAAAAGGAATAAATGTCCTCAGACGGAATTCTCGAGTGTGATTTACAAATAGGTCGGTCACGCAAGAAGATCTAATTGTAAATATATTTACAGTGGAATATGACAGAATTACACAAATAGTAGATACAGTGTTACGACCTATTATTCTTCCAACACCCTTTGAGTTGTCATTCACCAAGGACAAATATGTTTAATAACGATTCGGTAAAATAGGAATAGAAAAGTTACAGAAGTAATTAATTACGTTTATGACTTATTCTAGTTTCCTGTCTTGTCCACTGTGAAGGGATTTCTGTAGAGAGATATAGTTGTATCGTAAGATGAAATCCCCACGCTAATTTAGAGACCACGAAAATACACAACTATGTACATTATAGGTGAATTCATTAAATTATAAAATCATACAAACGATGATCATCCCGTCTCACTAGAGTCGACGAAATAAGTTTTCATAGTCGTATTGACAATTTGATTTTAGTAGTTCTTGGGTACCTTTTTGTTTGGTTGTTTTTAGGAGTCCGCTTTAAGACAAAAATAGTACCATCCTAGTTCCAAGAAATTACTTCTTTACCTATCCCATGGTCCATATTTTCAAACTCCCGTATAGAGATCAAGTGTAAAGTGGCAAAACAGGTTTTATATTAAACCTCCAAAAAAAGTAAAAACATAACAATTTCGACTATGAAGGATCGTGTAAGATCTAACAATCTTAATACCTTTTCAGACCGTTGTTACCCGAAGGGACCACCGAGTCTACCATTTCGTAGACGGACGTAACGTCTTCTGGTCCCAAACTAAGGACCCAGACCCTCTAGAGGACCCTTTCCTTTACCGTTGGGTGAGGTCATGAGAACGGACCTTTTAAGGCACCTACCTCCTCAGACCATCCGATGTCAGGTACCCCAGCGTTTCTCAGCTTTTACTGACTCGCTGAAGCGATGACACTTTTAGTCTTTATGTATTTATTGCAATTTGTTCAAGAATTTTGGTAAAACAAATATATTGACAGAAATTGGACTGTTTCTATGATGTTTTTTCCTTTTGATGTCCGGTTATAGTGACTACTTGTATCTACGTTTTTAGGAGTTATTTTAAGATCGTTAGTCTTAGGTTGTTGTGTAATTTTTCTAGTATGTGGTACTGGTTCACCCGAAATAGGGTCCCTACGTTCCTAAGAAGTTATAGGCGTTTAGTTAGTTACATTAAGTGGTGTAATTGTTTAACTTTTTATTTTCGGTATACTAATAGAGTTATCTACGTCTCTTCCGGAAACTGTTTTAAGTTGTAGGTAAATACTGTTTGTGAGAGGTCTTTCGTCTTTATCTTCCTTGTATGGAGTTGTGTATTATTTTCGATATATACTGTTTGGGTGTCGTTTGTAATGGGAGTTACCACTTTTTAACTTTCGTAAAGGGGATTTCAGTCCTTGTTCTGTTCCCACGGGTGAAAGTGGTGATGATTAGTTGTATCAAGACCTTCAAAACCGGTGTCGTCAGTCTCGTCTTTTTCTTTATTTTCCTTAGGTTTAACCTTTTCTTCTTCATTTTGAGAGTGACAAACGTCTACTGTACTAGGAGATGTACCTTTTGGGATTTCTGAGGTGGTCTTTTAATGATCTCGATTAGTTACTTATATCATTTCAACGTCCTATATTTTAGTTGTGAGTCTTTAGGGAACGTACTCTTTCATCTTTTTCTTTAATTCCTTTGTTAAGGTAAGTGGTAACGTTGCTTTTCTTATTTTACGAATCCTTATATAGATGGATTTCTTTGATTTCTGGATATATATCTTTTGATATTTTGTGACTACTTTCTTTAGTTTCGCCTGTGATTATCTACCTCTTTATATGGTACAAGTACCTAGTCTTCTGAGTTATATCACTTTTACTCATATGATGGGTTTCGTTAAATGTTTAAGTTACGTTAGGGATAGTTCGATGGTCGCTATAAAGAGTGTCTTGATCTTGTTTATTAAAGTTCTAAACACACCTTTATGTTTTTTGGAGCTTATCGGTTTCGTTAGAACTCTTTCTTCTTACCTTGACCTCCTTAGTTGAACGGACTGAAGTCCGAAATGATGTTTCGGTGTCAGTAGTTCTGTCATACCGTGACCGTGTTTCTGTCTTTATATCTAGTTACCTTGTTTTATCTTTCGGGTCTCTATTTAGGTGTGTGGATACCTGTGGAATAGAAACTGTTTCCTCCGTTCTTATATGTTACCTCATTTCTGTTAGAGAAATTGTTCACCACGACCCTTTTGACCAGTTGGTGAACATTTTCTTACTTTGATCTAGTGAAAGATTGTGGCGTGTGCTTTTAGTTGAGTTTTACCTAATTTCTAGATTTACATTCTGGTCTTTGATTTTGAGGATCTCCTCTTGTATCCGTTTCGTGAGAGGTTGTATTTAGTGTCGTCCTAGGAGATACTAGGTGGAAGGTCTTAAGACCTTTATTTTCGTTTTTATTTGTTTACCCTAGATTAATTTTCGAAGACGTGTTGTTTCCTTTGATATTCGTTCCACTTTTCTGTCGGAAGACTTACCTTCTTTTATTATCGTTTACTTTGTTGATTGGAGTTTTTATATGTTCGTTGAATACGTCGAGTTAAGGTCTTTTTATTTACTGGGTTAGTTTTTTACCCGGTTTCTTGATTTATCTGTAAAGAGGTTTCTTCTGTTTGTCTACCGATTGTTTGTGTACTCTTCTACGAGTTGTAGTGAATAATAATCTCTTTGCGTTCAGTTTTGGTGTTACTCCATGGTGAAGTGTGGTCAGTCTTACAGACGCTAGGTTTTTAGACGTTCGTTATTTACGACCTCTCCCACACCTCTTTTCCCTTGGGAGGATGTGACAACCACCCTTACGTTTGATCATGTCGGTGATACCTCTTGTCACACCTCTAAGGAATTTTTTAACGTTTATCTTGA